>KN492839.1:0-38952 GCA_000787155.1 Scartelaos histophorus
ATAAAAGGGGTCAAATTTTACAGCAGGGGTGTGCTCCATCGCACACTTCTATCTCCATATCAAAGTTCCTCAAGGCGTAGAAGATCAAGGTGCTCCAGGACTGGCCCAGTCACCAGACATGAACATCACTGAGCATGTCTGGGGTAGAATGAAAGAGGAAGCATGGAAGGCAAAACCAAAGAATCTTGATGAACTCTGGGAGGCTGTAAGGCGCTTTCTTTGCTGTTCCTGATGACTTCAGCAACAATTTGTATGAGTCATTGTCAACCTGCATGGATGCATCCTTCAAGCTCATGGAAGTCATACAATTAAATATGGATCTCACAGCACCACTACTTAATTCACTGATGTTATGCAACATATTTTTGTATTTGAAGTAAATTATTTGTTCAGTTTTCTGTGGGTGACAAGACCTGCCAAAATCTGACCTTTCTGTGTTCATTAAATCATCAATCTTTCTTCAGTGAAGCAAATTTATTTTAGTATATTGAGCATAATTTGGGAGGGTTTTAGCTTTCATATGAGACATTTCTAAAACCAATTGATTAATTTAAAGTCAAGTTATAAGCTTTTGTTTCTACAAAATGGATAAGCTACAGGACTTCTGTCAGGGACTGTAGTTTACATTAAAAAAAAAAAAAAATCACATTGGGAGAGCAATAACCTCAATTAAACACCATATATTGTATTTGTCAAACTTTAATGAACAAGTGGGTCAAGCAGTCTATGTAATGGCAATATTCACTGAAAATGAATTCACTGGCCAATCCTACAGGGTCAAAGTTAAACAAAGGCATCATAAAGAAACTTAAATTAAAACTTAAATAAATTTAAATTAAAAAAAGAGTAAGATTAGTGAGTGAGATCTTGCCCATCCTTAGATCTAAAACGCATTATTATGTGTCATTATTTTCCATTTGCACACACATAACTAGCATGTTTCTTTTGTTGTCTTTAGCGTGGACATCTTGAACTACATCACAGCGCAGGTCCCTCCTCCACAGCAGAACCTCCCACAGCCTCGGTTCTCCCTGTACCTGTCCTCTCAGCTGCAGTACGGCGTGGTGGTGGTTTATCACCGACAGTGCAGCTTTCTGCTGGGTAAGAGCAATGACAACGCATTAACATCAGACCAAACTGTCCTTGAAGTGACAATGGCTGTAAACAAAGCACAGGACACCATCTGGGAGCTTATAAATGAAAGGATGTAGTAGAAGTGGGAGAATATTCAGAATGACAAATATATAATGAAGTTTTTGCCCATGCTGGGATAAGAGTAATGTAACTATCTGAGCACAAGTCAAACGTTTTGGATTCATAAATCAGGTACAAATCTGCTATCTCTTTTTAATTTATTTATTTATACAATTTTGCATTAATGCTACTGAAGTAGGTGTGGCGATATTAATAAAACTGAATCACTTGCTCATTTTTGATTATCCCAAATCAATATTGAAACCTGCAAATGTCTTGGTTGAGGTTCAAGTATTGCAGAAATCCTGAACAGAATGAAAAATTAAACAAAAAAGTTAAAAAAAAAAAAAAACACATTCTTGTTTGGAAGATGACAGTCCATATATCTGCTCTTGCATTACATCCATTAAAAATCCATTCAAATTAAATAAATAATTTACTACTTAATTATACATTTTTATCTACAAAACAATTGCTGAATATCTTACATCTTTACTAACAGATGCCACAATCTAAATATTAAAAATACGAGAACTGACTCTAGTTTTTATCTGTTCACAATATAGTTTAAAGCGAATCTGAGCTGTAAGACAAACAGTGTGGATGTAATGGTCCATGTACAGTGCTGAAAAAGGTGTAGCAACAATAATAGGTCTTTATTCACCTTTGTTAAACCTCACACAGAGCCTTGGTGCATGACAAAAACTCCTTGCTACCACAATATGTTTCACTAATTGCTTTGATAAGTTTCATTCAAAATCCAATAGTGATCTGATGAAGCCATTATCTCCCAACACAGCCTCTCAGCCCTGTTTAATTCAGTCTTAAATTACACCTCGACACTGATATTGGCCTCTGACAGATTCACAATCGAGTCGTTGTCATGGTTGATGTAAAACAGTGAAATTCAATGCAGTATAATACGCAAGGGTAGAAGCCAAGAAAGGATGTGCATGCCATTGCCCGCCGTGGAGCAGTAACAGGATTTTATTTCATTCATGCATTTGTAAAGAAGTATCCAGGGCTGTTTGTCACGTCTAATCATGCAAAGCTTAGACCTGATGCGATAACAAAATTAGAAGTGAGATACCGCTGAAGAAAATATGCACGGTTAATGATAAACAAAAGCCCTAGCAGGATTATCCCCAAAATTATGCTAAATGTACAATATATATATCGGTACATTGCAAATTATATAAATATACATAAATATAAATGGACAACTGATTAGAGGAAACACTCAAATCATTAGTTTGTATTAGTTTGTATGTATAGTTTGTATATAATAATGAGTCATATAGAGGTTCAGTTTTTCCCCTAGATTTGGATTTGGAGACTATTTTATTATTTGAATAATTTAATCTCATTCAATTTTTGGAATATTAATGTCATTCATCTTATAGCCTATATTTAAGCAGTTATTTTTGACCAGTGTAGTCTCTTCTATAAG
This sequence comes from Scartelaos histophorus, assembly GCA_000787155.1. NCBI lineage: Eukaryota > Metazoa > Chordata > Actinopteri > Gobiiformes > Gobiidae > Scartelaos > Scartelaos histophorus. The sequence continues at coordinate 2,645 of KN492839.1, forward strand.
TTAATGTAATACAATGAGCAACAAAGTCTAATTTGTGGCCAATATATAGTATTTTAGACTAACACTGGAAGTTATTTACTCTTAGTAAAGTATCTACTCTTTACTGTTATTTATATCTACAGCTCAGATTTTACTGAAAAACTCCTACTAGAACAAAAAAATGTACCCACACCAAAACTAAACCCAAGAATTATTGTTCTTTCTATCATGTTCTGAACAATTAGTCATTATAGTGATCATTGTGACAGACGTAGTAAAGATTAATCTCAGGTCGTAGCATAGAAATCCTTATTTTACAGGCTGATTATTGCAGTGGTAAGCAGTCTGGGTGTTATTTATTGTATGCCATCGTCTCATTGAGTGATATATTGCCTGTTTTGCAGATGAAATCCAGCAGACCATCGACCGCCTTCTCCGCTCCAAAAAATGCGCTCCAATTGACATGGCAGAGTTGGACAGGTGAAACTCAAAAGCACTGTTTTAGTTTATAAGAATGAGGGGTGATATGAGACACAAGACTGGATACATGAATGAGGTATAACAAGATTTTAGCAGAACTTTACGATTTTGGCGTCATTTTTTTATGATTTACAACTTTTGCTGTCATTTAAGCACTGCTTTTTGAAAATACAACTGTTTTTAACTACTTTTTTCCCAGACCAAATATAAACAGGTCTATCCAATTGCAATTTCTTAAGTTAAAAAGGTTAAAATTTTATAATAAATCACCATATACCTGTAGTACCTCTGACCTCCATGGAACCAAATAATTTTTTTCAGAAATCATTAGTTATTCTGCATGTTTTTTTGTACTTAAAGTGTTAAAATGTCATGTGGTGTGATCGTCCATCCTTAACTGCAGATTTGTATTTAAAATTACTCTAAATCTAATCAAATTTATTTTATTTTTGGCATATTTTCTGAAGTGTTTTGTCGTCCCACATGAAATTTCAGCCTTCTTGAATAGATATTCATCAGTATCATGTTCATATTGCTCATAATTTAGATCAAAATTTGTTTGACACAACTGACCCAAACACACAGAAGAAAATCTTGAATCATTTTTCTTATGTGTGTCTTGTTCCAATTTTCTTTCACAAAATTTTGTCTTACGTCTAATAAGAATCTATCTTATGCATTAAAGAACAGATGAGGACTGCACAATTTAGAGGCTGTGTCAAATTGGTATTTTCTTTCAAGCATTTTCTGTAATAAGAGTTGCTGTTTATAATCTAAAATCAAGGTTCTGCTTGCACTGCACATCTGAAATCTGCCCAGGAGTTTTGAGAGCAATGAAATATGGATCACGTAAACTAATACGAGAATCTCTGCATTTTTATGTTTATAGAGGTTTATACTAAACAGTGTTGGCGGGTTTATACACAATAAGACCGGATATTTTGTTGTTTGGAGAAGAGATAAGTTCCTGAATAATTGCAGCCTTTCCTAATTGCGTTATTGTGATGATCTTGCAATTTTATAGTGATAAATCTTGCATTTGGGGTTAAAATTGTTTACTCTAAGTTGGAATACATGATTTAAACCAATTTACAAATGATACAGTTAATACGTATTCACAAATATGGTATCCATTTCGGCATCGTCATTGGGGTTGTTTTATTTTGTATGGGGCTACTAAGGCTGGCCATTTTAAAGTCTTGCAGAGAAACAGCGCAGTTTTGAATTGTTGGTGCATGTGAACGTTGAACATTTTACACAAATCAACTTATTTTATATCATATTTTAGCAGCAAAACTTTCTCAAATTCTTAGTTGGAATGAATGAAAATAATTCTGACTTAACTGGAAGTGCTACGACAAAGAACGTGCGGTTTAGTTGGACCAAGAATCAAAAGTGGGTGGGTCTGATAATAAAGTTAGTTCTTTGTCGTTAATGAAGATTCGTACAGTTTCTGCTTCAAAAGTGCATGTGTAACTTTTCGTCTAGGGCCTTTCAAATACTTCTCCATGGATTTGTCTTTGCTTTGCCAGGAATGTTTCACAGTATGGCATTAATTCTTTCTATCTTCATGGAGACCAAACCAGATCAAGTTACAGGTCAGATCTGTGGAGAGGTGACCCCACTCACAGTCAGAATGCCTGTTTTTGTAGGTGTTTTTGAGCTACACAACCACTTGCAATTGAGCAAATGTAAGATGCAGTTGTTTCATTTCATACTGTGGAACATCCATAGACAGAAACAAGCAGGTGACGGGTCCCCAACCGGAAAGTTACACAGTGCACCTTTAAAAATCAAACTCAAATAACCTTTCTTTGATTGATTTCTGTTAAATGAAATATTAAAAATGTCTTGGGTGATTAGGATGACGAGTGCAATATTTATTAGAGCAGTTGTTTGAGGCTCTGAAAGGAAGGTGTGGTTTACTGTGTGAGTGACGTTCTGAGCTACTTCTACGTGAATGACTTTCTAAATATTTAATAAGTCCCTGTTATGGGGCTGTTGTAATGCAAGAGCTCAGATTGCACCTTCTGTATTATGTTTTTGTATTCATAAAAACATGTTAAAGGTGCACTATGTAACTTTTTGGCTGGGGGTCTGTCACTTGGTTGTTTCTGTGCATTGCTTTGCCTGGAAGGTTCCACATTTCCTTACATGTATTCAATTACAGGTGGTTTTATGGCTCAAAAATAGAAAAACGGGCATTCTGAAGGTGAGCAGAGTTGCCGCTCCACAGATCTGACCTGTAACTTTGTCTCTTTAATCCCATACTGTGAAGACAAAGCAATAACAGACAAAGCAATAACATTACTATGGAAAAAAAGTATTTGTCAGGCCCTCCACCAGAAAAGTTACACAATGCACCTGTAAATAAATAAAGATATGACCATAATCTAATGAGGCCTCAGGTTAAACAAATGATTGTGTATTTGAATGGCAGGTTGGCGTTGGATGTCCCTGACAACCTCTGTATGATGGAGCAGGCTGAAGGAGCTCAGGACCCTTTCTTTGGGTTAATGGCGTCTCATCAACTTCCCAGTCCATACAAACTCAACCAGGTAATTAAAACGTCAGGGCTGAGGTATTCAAATCGGACAAATTAGCAACATCTCATATATCACTCAGTATTTATTAGGGGTGTATGAAAAAGTCGATTCAGTCACAGTATATATCATGTCATTGCAAATTTTAAATTATTTAAGATATTTTATTATAATATTTTTCAAAAAAATGTATTAGTTACATTCACTGTTCTGATTATTTAAACATTTTTATCAATTATATTTCATTAATACAGTTGTGTTCTTGTGAAGGTGCAGTTGACTGTATTAATAGAAGTAATTATTGATAAATCACAGTATTGAGATATATTGTGATATATCAATATACCTACAGCTCCACTCATTCCCAGATCATCCCAGCGCCGTCTCTATAAACTTCCTCTGTTCATTCAGTCTGTGCCAGATTACACCTGTTTTGTTTCTTCCATGTTTTTTTGAGATCTAAGTGCAGGGGCCTTGGTTGACTTGACACGGAAAGGCCGAGCTATATTAGTTTATTGTTACACATGTTATGATTTGTTTTGACCTTAAGCTGAACAGAAGTTTTACTAGGTTTTTTCAAAGACTAATAAATATTCAAATTCTTGTACCTGATGCAGAGCTAAATGGCATTACTCTGTGTTTATAAGTAAGATTTCAAGGCAATCGGTTCAATTCAAGGCAATTGGTTTCCATAGTTTTACCAAGTAAGGAGAAAGTGAAGGTTACTACATATTTCAGATTTGTGAAACTGACTAATTAGTTGGCACAGCTTCACAAAATGAGTTCTGTGAATGAAAACTGAAGTACACTTAACTTGCTGAGCCTAGTTAGATGAAAGAGGAATTTACTGTACACTACACTGAGGAATTACACATAAGATCAGCTTTAGATTCACATTTAGTCAGATTTTTCAAGGCAACCGGTTTCCTAGGTTTTTTTAAGTAAGGTTTGCTTATTAGATTTTACAGTGCACTGCTCCTCTACACTTGAAATTCAACCAAGACATGAAAACATGACCTCATAAAGAGACATACAGAGGCTGTGTAAAAAGTGTATTGAACCTGCATTGTAACTTTGTGAGACAGTTATAGGTTGTAAATGCAATGCTAAACAACATCACTGGCTCATTATACTATTACTTTATAAAATACTATGCCGTTATAAATAAAATACCACTTTCTACTGAGCAAAAACACTGACAATAAAACAGCATTAAAAATAAAAAGCACATTTCTTTGATTACCAACCTCGACTGCATTTTTACAATATCAAAAGTTATTAATACAAGGCTGTTGTACCAGTTTTAAAATGATAATGTTGTACACTGCAGTGGGACGTACTATTTTCTCTCCCTTCTCTACAGTGGATATGTTTATTTCCTGCATTTTACAACTGTCCGTGAGATTTTGTGTAAAAGTGACACAGAGCAGTTAAAATGCCTCTTAACTGAGCCCTAACACAGAGTTTACTGTTTAAATTTGCACGGAGGCAGCAAATAAAAAGTGTTAGCGCACAGTGGTGGTCAACAGAAAGCTTCCTCCCTGTAATAAACCAGGTTCGAAGTGGAAAATTTCAAAACAAGTTGGATTTTGTGTTTCTTGCACATTATTAATGACTACAATTATTATTTAGCAGTTTTGATCTATTTAGTTTTCTTCATTTTTGTGCTATGTATTATTTATGTTAAGCAGTCATAATAAGCCATAACTCAAAAACATTCATGTAATAATAACAAAAACACTAATACAAAACTTTCTGGTAATTTTAGTAGTTTCTTAATTCTTACCATATTTTATTTTGTTGTTTGATAATTGTTTAATGCACTAATGTTTAATCTAATTTGCATTTTTAGCCGAGTTTGATGATGGAGAACCTCAGCTCTGACCCCTCGCCGAGTTCCCACGTTGAATCAGAGACAGAAGGTACATCGGTCTATGTTTTGTTTTTTTCTTTTACAAAAAACTATATGTACAAATATTTATAACTATTTTTGGTGTGTAATCTTTTTAATTTGAATCACAAGCATCCTCATATAGTACTTTGGTAGAAACATCACATTAGGATGATAAAAATGGATGATAATGCATTTAAATCGTACTGAATCGTGTTTGTCTCCTCCTCTTACCCCCCTCAGGCTTCAGGTCCCCTCCAGCCTCCATCACGCTGAGGGAGAAGGAGCAGCTCGTCCTGGGCATCGCTGAGGTACTTTATCCATCAGAGCCACTCACACTAAACACATCCGTCATCATTTCACTTCCTCCACAGAGGCTGTAAATCACAGTCGACTGTGTGACCACCGAGAAATCTCCTGCTGTCAGTGTCTAAACTGTGCTACGTGGTTGTTAAAGCTGCACTATGTAACTTTCTGGCGGGGGGTCTCCAGATGTTATCTCTTGGAATAGATTTGGCGTGCAACTGCAGGCTAACTATTCTGATGACCTGTTTCAACAATTACACATTATAATAAAAGTAGTAAATGTTTATTCGGTCGTTTTGCAGCACTACAAAACAAACCATAGACTCCAATGACACGGATCATGCCCAAAAGACTTACAGCTGAAGTAAACCCTATTAAACAATGACAAAATCCAAGAAAGAAAACCAGCGTATGAACAGCAATTTTGCATTTACAGTTTCACTTGGAGCTTACATAATAATAATACAAATTAATTGGCCAAGCAAGACAATACAAAAGAATAGGTCTAAGGACAGTTTGTTACGGCCCCAGGTCTCCAGTTCCTTAACTTGTTTTGTGTTTTAATTTCTTTTGCTGGCTTTAGTTAGTTCCTGCTGTGAGGTATTAAAGTGAGAGTTAAACTTGGTTATTTCGCTACTTCTGGCCGTCTCAACACTTTTCATCTCTATTATTATATCTTTGAAGATAAAACCCTTCTCAGATTTGCCAGAAAATACAGCATCAACAGAATTTGATGCAAAGATGTTTAAAAAAAAAAAAAAGTAAACTATCTTTTTCATGATTTTTAGAGGGCCTTGTGAGCTAAAGACCTAAAATAATAGTTTTGTCTCCTCCAGTACCAATATTACTCCCAAAGGTGAGTTTGAAAGTCTGTGACACATTGAGTAGGGTTCTGCAGGGAGCCTCAAACAGCAGATGTCTCCTCTGTGTCCCCACTTCACCTTTGTGTCGTCGTCCATTAGAACATCACAGAGACTGATTGTTTCGGTCATGGTGCGCATGTGCGTCAATACAGCATGTTAGCTTATCATGGTTAGCTTAGCGTGCAGCACACTCATTCTGTCACTGCTCCTCCCGTGTGAGGGCTGTCTGGGCTTGATAACATCTGACTTAATCACATCAACTTGTTCTCACTCAAGATTTAGAAGGAGGAAGAAAGAAGGAAGACAAGTATTTGAATTATGAATGTTCTGTATCTGTTACTTTTGGTTTTGCTATAAGTAAATATCATCTTTGACAGGTATGACAGGTTTTGATATAACTTTAACTTGATTTAGTGGGTTAAACTTGGTTTAAATATAAGTGATAGTTTTACTCCAACCTAAAAGCAATTTGTGAAGAAAATTAGGAGGTAGAGGGTTGTATTCTTTCTGTCCAAAAGTTCAGTTTACACGCAAGAAACACATTCTTATATTTCTGTGACATTAGAGGAGTTTCGGTTCAGTGTACAACATGGTCACTAGGGAGTAGTTCTAGAGTTCCCATCATGATGCATAGACTGTATAAAGAAGAGGATTAACGAGTGTGACGTCTCCCATAACGTTCAGCTCTGGCCAAATCAGACTCCAGCTTTTATAGGAGCAAAATATAAGGAATCGGATTTTATTTGCAGACAAAATAGCAAAATAAAAACACCAGGATCATGTGGAGCGGGTTAATAGGAAAATTTTAAGACCAAAAAGAAGAGCCTCACTGCAGCAGATACAAATAGAGTAGGGGGATCATTTCCAATATAAGTCAGTGGGCACTTCTGGCTCCTTCTGACCCTGGCTCCAGTTGACTTGCTATTCGGATCGCGGCGGCGAGCAGGTTAGCTATGTCCATTTATATAAACAGTCTACGGTGTGATGTCATGATTTCCAACCAGGAAGTAAAATTTTAAACCTAAAGAGTAGCCAAAGTTGTATCTAAATTAAATATAATGGTCTTAAGTGTGTTTTAGTAAACTGAGCAGTCAAACCCGTCATAAGCTCTTCAATTTATGATCGTAATAAGGAAATTGTACATTCATAGTCTCATCATTAAGTTTAATTAGGCTGCATAATTAATAGATCTTGACTGAAAAGGTATTTGTTGAATGTGTAAAGAACATTTTTGAACATTATGTGCACATGTGTTTGCTTGAGTAGAAAAGTTCCTCATTGTACGCTTAATTAAAAGTCTAATTTTACAAGATAAGTTACCAACATTCATTTAATCTGTTAATTTTCTTCATTTTTGGTGCATTGTTGTACCTTCTTCTTTCTAAGCAAATAATCGTAAGAATAAATGTGATTTTTATTTCTTCTTTAACCAAGCAGCCCCACAAACTACAACTTGCCTGCACAAACCAAGAATTTGTACTTAACCCTGTGGTTTATTTTAAAGCCGATCTGTTATGCAGAATTGACTTTTCAGAGCTTTTAACCAGATTATAGTCGTTTTCCCTTATCATTTACCCTCCCAAAGTTGTATTTGGAGTGATTCGTGCATTTTTAAGCAATCTTTAATCACTTATTTTCACCATACACTCCACTCTGCACAAGCACAATAGTTTTTCTTTAACCTTTTTGAATTTGATATAATTGGGAAAAAAATAACTTTATTTTCCTGTTTCAGCGTTTTGAAGGAGCAGATCTTCCTGAAGCCACAAACCAGGACCTGGACTTGTTGATGGACGAGCAAGACCAGTTTAGACACGGTGTGTTTTGTAAACCTGAAAGTTAAAACAGATAACCATGTTTCTGCCAAACCAATTATCCATTTGATCTTTATTTCCTGATACTATTGATAACAAATAGAGGGAACTTGCCAACATGCTTAACACCTATCGTGTTCATCAAGGAAATACATGATTTTACATTTCTTGTAAACCAGTTACCTGTTTACGAGAAATGAGTGTAAAATGTCCATCATCTCTACTTTGCATCTGTAGGTTAAAAGATTTGCATTGCATATTGTACAGTAAACTGCATGCATTATTAATTCACAGGATGAGATAGGTAAGGATAGGTAAGTTTAAGTCTAATTTTAAGTTTGAAATGTGTTTGATGCATAACTTATTTTGTTAGAAGAGATGGTATGACCTGAGATATAAGTAGACTTCTCAATTACACCTCAGATAACCACCACTTGATTTGTAAAACTTCATAAATATTGTGTTATTACAGATTTGGAGGAGCAGCTGGAAGATGGGAAAGACAGGAGCAGAGACCTCATGTCGTCCATTGACCTGTGAGAATCTAAACACTACTATAGTTCAAACAGTTGAACACTTTAAATTGCATTGATTCTGTCATTTAATTCATTTAAACCTAAACCTTTTGTTCTTGGTCTTAAAAACTGTCCCTTTGTGTCTTGTAGGTTGCGGGAGTCAGTGGGGCCTCGCCGGGACAGTGTGTGGCTGCAGGACGAGGACATGGGGCAGACGGTGCAGCACCCAGAGGCCCCCCTACCTCAAGAGATGACTCCTGTACATGTGACAATGCCCTCTTCTCCGACCGCCGGGGTAGAAGAGGTGAGAGACACCAAGGATTCACATGAAATCTAGACTTTATTAACAAATTAAATTACCTTATATACAGAGTACCAGTGTACAGATTTGTGAATGTACTAGGAAATATAATTGACAGAATTTTGACATGCTTTTGAGAGTGGTTCAAGAGAATTGTTTTTTAAAATTCAAGTTGTATTTTAATTAATTTGTGCAAAACTTTTTGAAAGTTATCTGGGAGCAGGTTAAGTTTCGCTTTAAATAAGATTTGGCATGTTTTAAATTTTACCAGATCGCCAAGTTTCAGTATGTTTGATAGCTAGAAAAGTGCATTCATATGTTCACTATATCTGACTAAGTGAGCTATTTGCACAGTTTTTTAATGTAATTTAAACAATAAGTCTGTGTGAATTTCCCCTGACCTTATTAGTATTATATTTAGAATCAATAGTATTTAGAACATATTTTATTTCAACAAAACAACATTATTATACATTATTATTACAGCTTTCATTTCAGTATTATACATTATTATACAGAAAATAGTATAACATGGACCATATAACAGCTCACCAAAGCTGTTAAATGGTCCATATTAGGGGTGGGTGATATCTCGATATATTGAGATCTTTTTAAAACTCAATATGGATTTTGACATATCGTATATATTGATAATGCTTATATTTAATCTCGATTAGCTTCTTTGCCTTCTCTGTTCTGCCCTCGTCACTTTTCTTTTCTTCCTCCTTCCCTCGTGTGTCTCAACATGAGGCGCCTCAACAGGAGGAAACACAACTCGTCTAATTGCCGAAAATTGGTGTTAGCCAAAGCTTCTAGTACCACAAAGCTTTTCCACCATTTACAGCTCCTTGTGCCCTGATAGCAGCTTTTTTTCAGCGCTAATAGTTTATGCAAACGAGCTGTGCGGTTTTAAGTTTCGTTCCTGTAAAACATCAACAAATGTGCGCAAAGCTGAATTAAACACATTATAATCTCAAACGGGCTGATGTGGCTCTAGAGTCTTTATGGTTTACATGTTGTAAAGTTTAACAATGTAAAGTTTATTTATGCGGAAGTTTTAAATGAAGAATCTGCTGCAGTATTACCTGTACATTAGTGTTTGGAATCGTTGGGTTTGATCTGAGCAGTGGCTTGTGGGAAACCTCAGCTCCACCGCTGGAACATGGATCTATTAAAATAAGGAACCTCCGAACTTCCTCTGCTAAAGGAGCTTATGGTTCTGTTTAACATTTGGTTTACAGAATTAATGCAAACATGAACTTGATTTATGGCAAAGAAGGCGCTGTGTATTATTTCTTCATTTATTTTACAATTAAATTATTATTTTTGTATACAGGGATTTTTGTAAAAAAAAAATAAATTATGTTACAGAAGTACTTTGTTCCTACATGAACTGCCGATCTCTGTGCACTTCAAAACTTCAAAGGAATTTGGCATTTTGGTTTTTGCAGTAGATTTGGGGGGGGATTTTTTCTGTAGAAATATAAAAATATATATCATATATCAAGATATAGAAAAATATATCGAGATATATTTTTTGCTCCATATTGCCCAGCCCTAGCCCATATTATGCTATTATTGAAACCAACTTAATTAATTAAAATAAAAAATCTGAATGACACCACCGCCATTCTTGTTTCATGCCCAAGGACACACATTTATAAGCAAAGAAAAATAAATAGAAGGCAAAGAGTGAATCCTACGGCGATGGTACAAAACGTCTTAAAGTTCTCCCCGTACCACATATTCAGTTTTTTTCTTTTTGTCCTTGATATGCCAGTTGATCGGGAGAAAGGGGAATGAAAGAAGTTTGTCTTGGGTGCGGGGGCATTTCAAAGTACCCCTGTCCCCGTGGCAGTGCTCCCAAGAGTAAGATAAAGACGACAGCCGAGGCAGCTCCAGCTTTTTGGGCTTTTTGGATTTTTTTGACTTTTCTGGTTCCATGGAGGCAGTGTGGTCAGATGAGTTTGATGAGAATGTATGATTTTCAAGGTATTTTTGCAGTATAAACGACTGTAAATGGATACATGTGACAGTATTCATTTGCCATACTGTGGAACATTCCAGGCAAAGCATTTCCATGGAGACAATCCGCTGACATACTGCAGCATTAATTATATCTTAATTACCTGACTTGTTTGGAAATATGTCTTACTCACATCTGACTGAACTCGTATTGTCTCATCTGTTGTCTAACTGGCTGTAGGCTGTACAGGAGCTTGATAATGAATGAACTTGTGGAGTTGAATTAACTTTAAATGACTCAGTGCTTTGCTGTAGCTCTGTCTCTTTACATTCCTCAAAGTGACTCATGACCTGTTCCAGTCCTTTTGGAAACAGACTGACCTCACTCAGGCGTGTCTCTATATTATTACATGATTATAATTTCCAACAGTGTTTCCTTTGTGTCATGTTAAATATAAAGTTTTGTTGTTGTTTCTCTTTGTCCTCAGCTGATCGCCCGTCCCCTTCGTAAACCAGGTGGACCTCGCAGACGGCAGCTTGTTTTTGCCGATCCAGAAGCCCAGATTTCAAACAAAGAAATGAAAGTGCAGATTGAGAATCCTCAGGCAGAGACCCTAAATCTGGTAAATATACATAGATCAAACTGACAGTAATTTTTATATTTGGGCTTTTGGTTTACACAAAATGATTTATGAGAAGTTATAATTACAGAAGGACCCAGGAACAAATAAGTCAAATCTTAAATTACTTTCAGTTACACTCATAACTAATGACTATATTTATTATGGGGCAAGATTGATTAAACAAACCTCCTGTGGGCTGTTGTATGGTGTGAAAAGGCTAATTATCTCACAAACGAAGAAAGTACATACATTTGTCTAAAATCCTTTCTATTTTATAACATTGTCATGATGAATTAAGCCTCACTAAGACTTTTAAAGGTGCACTATGTATGTATGTAATGTTCCACATGAAATGGCATGACATTTCCCCACCAAAAGTACATTTAAAAACACACATTCTTCCTGTAAGCGGGGTCGCCTCTCCATAGATCTGACATATACCTGGTCTAGTTGTGTCGTCTGCTTGTCTCCATGGAGATAGATATGTTAGATGCCTTACTGAGGAACATCTGGACAATAACTTCGAGCATTTGGCAGACTTCCCCTCAGAAAAATTATAGGGCATCCAAATTATTTAAGAATAAGCATGTTTTTGAGAGCCAAGGACATTAAAATGCTAAGGACAGTACTGGTATGTTTTAATTTAAGTAGTTTCTGTGTTAATTAGATCAAATAACTTGCGCAGGCTGAATTTGCAGAGTTCAATGACTTATTGAATTTTCACCCTTCACTGGTCTGTAATCAAAGTGTGCCCATCATTGGACTGTTTCCTGATTAAAAATACTCTCCAGGCTCCTCTTTAGATCAGATGGATTACACTCCTACTCCATATTTTACTTCATTTTATTTAGAGGCAGCAGTTTGGCATTTGTTTGGTCTGGGGCTAAACCAGGACACTTACATTAAAAGTGCTGCACCCAATGTTTCCATGTAATAAGGGAAAATGTGTCTTGCCGCAGTCAGATATCTTGTAAAACAGGTCTTTAAATCAAAAGGATACCACTGAGCACTGTACATGTCTAATTATGAAGCACTTTTATCCCTGAAAGTTGTGAAATAAGCTTGTAATCTCATTGTGGAGAATAATTACTGTGAATGTGTTAGGCCTGTGCTGCTGCAAATATTTAAAATGAACTAATTCTGTTTTTTAGGACAGTGAAGATCAGTTACAGCAATTTTAATGTTTTTCCTTGTCTGGTTTCAGTCTGACGCCTTGGTGAACTTGGCCTTTGTGACCAAGTACTCCACTCCTGCGCAACTCTTTAATGCCCCCTGTGGAAGTGAGTAGTACTACACTACAGAGCACTCCTTTAATAGTTATATTTGGATACATAACTTATATTTATCACAAAATGTCTTTACAAAGAGGTTACCAAGAGCCCAATGTCCCCAGTTAAGAATGAAACAAGAGTCATAACTTATGGAATAAGTAGTCAAATTAACAAAAGTATGATTATATTGCTACAGAAAGAAATCATGATGCACAATAATAAACTATTTACCACTGACACAAGAAACCCAAAGCAGGATGATACCAAGCCAACATTTTTACCAAGAAACATTTTTAGAAAATTAGGTTAGCAAAAAGTGAATAGCACAGTTAGGCAAGACATGTTTATTTGTATAGCACAACTCGTACACAAAGTAATTCAAAGTGCGTTTAAGAATAAGAAATGCATTAAAATCACAATACAGACGAATCAAAGCAGAAATACTCATGATTTTTTTTTTTAAGAGAGAAATACATGTTAAATGAGAGAGAAGTGTCCAGAATAAAAACCCTTTAAACAACCAATTAAACTGTTTTGTAGTTAGCATAAGTGTCTATAAATAATGTGTCATAAAAGTTAAATATTCAACCTGCTACGGCTCATGTTTTCATAGAGGTTTCATTTTGTTTTAAGAAGCTGAATCCAGTAAATATTAGCATAATTTACTGTAATGCATTAAAAGCATTTAATGTTGAAGTGAAATGAAGAGATGTATCACCATTTATAAGATCGTACAGTCTTGTTTTCCTCTAGTTATATTCTCCATTGAAAAGTCAATTTGTCCATTATTATTATGTTTTCCTATCTCTTGTTCAGGCCTGATTCACTTGGACCTGAAGTCCCTTTGGAAAACCAGCGCTGTCCTCACGCCCTTCACTGGACCCGAGGAGGAGGTCCCAGGGGAGGAAGAGGAGCAGGAGAGAGAGATAATGATGACGGAGAGGAAGAAGAGGCACTCGACTGTGAAAGAGGTCAGGAAATATTGTTTACTTTAGTGTTAATGTTGTGGTTGAACATCTACTGCCCGGCCTTATCTCAGACATTAAGCTGGGTTAGGTCTGGTTAGCTTTTGGATGGGGGACTACTTGAAATAGCAGTTGCCACAGTGGTGTAAGTAAACCTGTCACGATAATTACTACATCGACTTAATGATCAATAAATGAAATCTGTACGAAAATTATTAGTTGAGTATTTATCGTGCACATCTTAGTGGGAAGTTTGTGGTTATTTTTTTGTAACGCAATAAGACTGAAATAATGACTTTTATGACTCATTACAGATGCAAACTAAGTACTTAAGTGTTCAATTGTGCTGGGTATTTATTGCAGTTCATCTTTTTATCATATTGTACATTAAGAATAGTTTTGGTGGTGTAAATTGGCTCTTGGATTTTCATGTCAGTGGCAAAAATTAGTCCTGTCGTTTATGGTCTACATTTCAGCAATACATCAGACTTGAAAAATTGTTATCATGACAGGTCTACGTGCAAGCTTTTAGTGTGCCCTTAGGCAAGATACTTCACATTGCCTTGGATGTATGAGGTTTAGAGTGATTGGTAGTAGAGGATAAATTAGATATATCTTTTTGTGTAACTTCTGTGTTTCCCTCAGATGTCCAGTGACTCAGGACTTCTACCTGTGGGCGGATCATGTAAGACTTATACTAGTGCACACTTAAACCTTTTACTTATTCATCCATAACAATATATGTGTAGTAAGATTATATCTGAAACCGTTTTTCTTTTTGTTGATAAAATAATTTATCTTATTGAAAGTGGTCTGGCGATTGCTTAAAGTTCTGGTATTTATTAACTTTACCAGAATTATATTTTTCACCACTGCTCTGTGAGGCCAAATTTCCCTTCAATAAAATAAAATAAAAATGCTAAATATGCTATAACTGTAATAATCCTGACATAATCCTCAATAGTAACTGTTCTCACCGTAATACAAGTTTATTTTTTAACTGTGCTATGATTTCCAGATCTTCTACCCAAAGTGTTGCTAATAAACAGCCATTTATGTTGCTAATGCTGATGACTGTGTTTTGAGCAGCTGCACTGGATGTGTTGTCGGACAGGTCTAAAGAGGACAGATCTGTGAGTGACGCCATCACCCCCGCCAGCAGATGGTCAGTCCCAGGACACTTTAGCTCCTATCAAATTTAAAAATATCATCCATAACAACATGCATCCATCCATGTTCTTCCCCTTTATCCGGGGCTAGATCACGGAGGCAAACAGTCTAAGCAGGGAGAGTCAGACTGCCTTTTCACACACACTTCCTCCATTATTTTAATGCACCACAAAATAAGTGCTGTCGAAATTGAAAAACACCTTTATGATGAGCAAATTTAGCTAAATGTGGACATAACACCACTAAAATGCTCTATCAATACTTTCAACTATCTTTCAACTATCAATTACACTACTTTCTGATCTATTATAATGTTGTTTCCTTTCACACGTTTAACACACAAAACCTGTATAGGTAGGTCTGTCAAACAGAAAACACTCCTTGTGAGGTCATGTGTTAATACAGGAAGAGCTCCACTGAGTTTTTAAACTCCATACACCTTCACTATAATCATTTGGATAATTTCAGTCCTGGAATTGCAAGTCTCTGACCAAAAGGTAAAAGGTAGTTGTTAACTTGAAAACTACCACATGTGATCAAAAGGTGGAACATTTTGAGGTTTGGAGATGTAGAGCGTCTAATGGTTAATCAAATGTGTGAATGAAACAAGCCACAACTCCAGGTGATTTTAGGAGGTTACAACATTCTAATATAGCTTAAAGTTCACAAGTGTCATTTTTTATTACAAAATTTGAGAACAGTTATTTTTCATATATATTATCTATCTCATGCTACCTCACATTCTCGCAGAAACATTCTTTGTGCCTGTGCGTTGTTGTAGGTCGCCTCAGGAGGAGCTGCAGCCTGTGATGGAGCCGATAGCAGAAGAAAACATAGAGATGCCCGAGGAGCAGACGGAGGAGGAGAGCAGTGGGATGATCAGGTCAGGAACACTGAGATTTAGTACCTTAATAAACCAACCTGAACTGGTAATTCTTTTTATATGGAGGATAAGTAGTATAACTGGTTTCAAGGATTCACACTGCTTTCAACTTTTTTTTTATAAAACAATAAATAATAGTTAAGATATGTAAAGTATGACAAAGTAAAAGGCAGGTATAAAAAGGTATTAAAAAAACAAAAAAAAACTTTGCCCAGGTGTATACAGTATTTTGTTTTTATATTCAGAGTACTGTAACTAACTTGCAAAACTAACAGTAGAAATAGTATACGGGCTTTAGCAAACGTATCAATAGACCACAACAACAGCCTAGCTCACGCAGTAGTACTATTATTAGAACTTAATGGACGCCCTTGTTGCTTACTCACGTTTTGTTTTGCAGTTGGATCTGTTCCCATCTGCAAAGGTCTGGAGAAATCGCCTTTGACTCGCTGCTGCCCCCAAAGGCCAACCGCAACACTGCAGCTCATACACTCTGCAGACTGCTGGGTAACACATTTCACTTTTTATCTTGTTTTGATTTGTAGACTCAGAGTAATAAACAAGTATTTAAATTGCACTACGTTATGTCTTTTGCATTGTTGTTTTTGGTGATGTGTTTGCTCAGAGCTGCTCTCTGCTGGACGAGTGAAGGTACAACAGGCCGAGCCCTATCACCGGATCCTCATCAGCTCACTGTGAACTCAAAAATGGGACTTTGACTATGAATGAATCTTTTTTATATTTAACTGTTTTTATTGTTAACTTATTCATGAAATTTAAAACTGAACCCCACTGAATAACTGCTGCACAATTTTAAAATTCTGTTTTAATGTTTTCAGTCTTGTTCAATGTTTTTAACATGAACTGTTCTTAGTACTATTTTTGCATTTTTGTATTGCACAATGTTTTTATTGTTTTTATAATAAAATAATTATTACTTGTTATCAGGATTGGAACATTTTAGGTACATTGAGCTTGGGGAATAAAAACACCTCAGTGTACGTTACTTACTACAAAGTTTCATATTCTTGAAAGGTCAACTATGCTTTGATAAACGTGGGACCTTTAAGTTAGAGCTAGAAGTAAGATTTTAAGCACACAATAATATATTCATGGATTACAAAACGATGAATGATGAAACAATTTTACTAAAATGAAGTCCTCAAAATGTTGCATAAAACAGAAATCTTACACACTTGAAAAAAGTACTATATCCTGGTTCTAATATTGAATAATTCAAGTAGTACCTCCCTATGAACTTTCAAGTAACTACACAGTACACAGTTACTAGTGTACCACCTAAAGTCAGTGTTCACTGTTTGAAACGCTGAGTCCCGGATGGCATCAGCCGTGTCGCCTCTCTCTGACCTCATGCTGAGATTACCGCACAATGGCAGTGGTGTTCAGATGTTTAAATGGTTGAAATGCTCTGTGCCCAGTGAGACAGAGCAGAGGAAGAGCACATGGCACCTCTCTGTGACCGAGGTTTGAGCTGAGGTCAGAGCTGCAGTCACTGACCAGAAATCCTCATTCACATCAGCACAGAGGAATGAGTACTCTGTGGTACGTTCAGGGTCTGCGCCAAAACCAGGTCATGTCAGATGTACGGTCATGTAGTGATTTAAGGCAACATGGGATTATTTCACTTTGAAGGACTTTTTTTCTAATTCAAAAGTAAATCAAAGTCAAATAAAAATAGTTAAGAACCATGGATAGGAAAGTACATTCTGTACCAGTGAACGCTTTACTTGTATTTACATTCCTCTGGCCTAAACCAGCCTGCACACCTGATGTATGGCTCTTTGCTATATATAATGTCAGCCTTTGGAATCTAGCATAGAGCTGACTCTGGTCTGTAATCCACAACAACCATCTGTATCGTGGGCTTGGTGATGGCATTAAACATAAACAATCACATATTTGTCTAAAGGCAGAACATGCAACATTAAGCTGTGATTTGGCATTTAACAAAAAGATGATCATCTTAAGTATTTAAGGAATGAGAGGGCACACCGAATAGGCATTTACGCACAATCTCATGAATCTTGTGCAAACTTCTTGTCTATGTTACATGGTCCAAATCAAATTCTTGCAACCAAAGTGTGTTAAAAAAAAATATATTTTTAAAGCTGTATTGCAAAATGTTATATGGAGAAAATTCTGCAAAACCCAACTGATCCAAATTGGCCACCTTGAATTAGTTTAGACATGCAATGAGATCTTCACTTGTGCCTCATTAGTCAAAGTCATTTCTCTTGGTGGAGTTTATACGTTTCCCCAAAGTTAATTTTGGTTCACTCCAGGTGCTCTGTCAAAAGATTTTGGTAGAATGAACAAAATACTCTATTTTACAGAATTCTTTGTAAATATATGCTCAAGCCTCCACATGTTACTGGACAAGGCTGCTAGACTGAACCACTACTGAATAATACAAAAGTAGAATGTTCCTTTGTGGTTCAAAATATTTTGCAGAGAACTGAACCCAGAACCTTTTTGCTTTGAGGCAAGAATGATTCAAATAACTATTCCACTAGAGCAACCTGCCAGGAAAGTATCTGGAGACCACACTCCAGATCTTGTCACAGGACCTTGACTAGAACTACTATTACATCAAGTTAATGAATTGAGCCGGACTAAATAATTTAAGTAGATTTGCTTTCACATGTTGAAACTGTGGCTTCACCATGTCCCGGCCAGAAAGACATCTCCGTCCATCAGAGCTGTGACAGTCTAATGAACCTCACATCTGTACGCCACATTACGCACCCCGACTCCGACTGCTTATAAAGGCTGAGAGGGCAGTGTCCAATCGCATTTCACAAACAACAACTCACACTTAGCACAGGCCATTGGGTCCTCAGAGCTGTGAATCATCTGCTGCCACCGACGCACCAAGCAGCTCACGCATCATCGGGATCACAAACAAAACAACGCCATCGGTCAACAAGAGCAAGCCACTATAACCAAAAGGTGGGAAATTTGTTATTCATTGTTATTTACACACTTGTCACATTTACTTGTATAACTTCTGCACGGTAGGGTCGATTTTCAAAAACAATCATTTGCTTTCTACTTGGGAATACAATTTTGGCAACTCTGAGTTTTGTTATGTAATAACTAAGATTAAGAAGTTTGGGTTTACAGTGGCACTGTTAATTAGGTGTAAAATTAAACTTTTTACAGCACTTAAGTAACTCAAAACAAGTACAGAAGAGCGCTTTGGCCCCCACATCCAAAAGGCCTCCACCCCGGAGTGTTTAAGTCTCATCTTAAGATCCACTTTTATTCTCTGGCTTTTACCATCTCACAAGTTATGCGCTCTTCTGTTGCTTTTTACAGTTCAGTTTTTTATTATTTTATTTATTTATGCCTCTTTGTCCATTTTATTGTTTTATTTTTTCACTCACTTGTTTTTATTATGTTTTTATTGTGTTTTATATCACTACAAGCAGCACTCTAGAAAGTAAGTCTGTTTGCAAAATGTGCTTTAGAAATAAAGTGAACTGATTGGACAAGTGGTAACTGCAGTTCTTGCATACTGTCATTTTGAAAGAATCCGTGGGTTTTAGAATGATGAACATTCTGGATTGTTGCCATAGCAATTAACTAATTAAACCAAAAATGTGACTTTTGAAAAATCACCCACAAGAAGTAAAATACATTCTGGCACTTAAGCCTACCTCTTTAAACTACCAAAAAATATATTTAATTTAGGATACCTTCCAGTGTCAAGCTGGCGGCCGACCAGATCAAGCGCTCCCAAAAGGAGGAGGGGGGGCGGAGACGCAGAGGCCGCGACAGCACCAAGGAGCCCATAGTGAGAGTGGAGCTGGAGTGGGACATCCCCATGGCCGTGACTCTGCCAATCCAAATGCAGCCCGACCCTGCACGCCAACTGTTCCCCTCTCTTGAAACAACCCTGGCAGATCTAGGAATACAAGAGTAAGTTCACAAAGTATTCTGAAATTAAATGAGTTCTGGATTTGATATAGGTATTTTTGGGTTACAGGTCAGAGGTGAAGGAGAGGGTGGTGTGGGTTGACACTACAAAGACCCAAGTGAAGAATAAAGCTGGGAAACTAAAGGAAAAAGAAACTACTATTCTGGAGGTAAAAACAATGTTTACCTTACCTTAGAAAGGACTTAAGTTGGTTAAATCATCATTACTAAACTACTAACTGGAATTTGATGTAGCATTTTGCTGTTGTAACAAGGGCAGTAGCAACCCAAATATGCATGCTGACCTCGACTCTTTCTCCTTTTTGGACTGGATAAATCAGTAGTTTCCAAGACCTTTTGCTTTCCTTTTTGGACTCAAAATGTACAGTCTGTAATAAAGCATGAAAAAGGTAAAATGTTTTGCAGGTACGTGTGAAAGCTCAAAAGCCCGGAGATAAGACACTCCAGGAAGTCCTATACAGCACCGAGGCCCACACAGACCGCTCATTCTGCCGAACGGGAATGGACATAGTTCCTTGGAAACAACATTACACCGGTATACAAGCTTAAAATATTATCCCTACACTAGATTATAAACTATCCTAGTTTATTCATAGTAGGTAGATATGACACACTTCCCATCATCACTAAGGAGGTGTTGGTCATTCCTGTTTCTTTGGCAGGAGAAAATGAACTGGAGCCAGTGCAGATGACTATGGCGCTGAATATGGAAAACAGACACTCCAATGGCACCAAAGCACAACGGGACATCTGAGGAGCAGCAAGTCACCAACTGCTAACATGAATCACCTACCAAGCTGACAACAAAAGGCTTATTATAAACCCCTGCAGTACTTCACTATTATAAGACTGTAAAATGTAAATGTTTTGTAAAAATGTGTGTGCTTCCATGGTGTACATTGGTACTTGACAACAGAAACGGTCTGAAAGGTTTATACCAAATTATTATATTTATCAAGATGTTCAATTCATATCAGTTCTGAAGTTTGTCCAGATGGAGTTAAAATGAGACAAAAGCAAACTGCAGTATTTTATACATATGAAGGCCAACTGGAAACCCTGACTGTAGCATAAGGGCGAATAAGTCCAACTCTAAAAATAATAAAACATCAACCCATTCTAGCAACAAATAAATACAAAATCAATAATCAGAGAAGTTAATAATCACATTAGAACAATGCTTGAAGTACTATATTTAGTTTGCTGGATTAAGTTCAGTCCCATTTATGTCAAAGATGGTGCCTGCTGAGGCTCAGAGGAGATGGCTACGCTGAGTTTGGCCTGCTGATCTCCAGGAAGTGCCGTCACTGCTGTGTGGAAGTCTGCAGAATGCTGCTGGGCCAGCTGTCTCAGGAGCAGGGCCACTGTGCTCTGGGTCTCTGTGGGAAACGCAAAAGCAGAAACTGAAGAGCAAGCTAAACTAAATATCAAAAAAGGAGTGAATACTTCAATAAAAGGTCTTAGATCATATAGAGGCATCCTGCTTACCTTGATCAACATCTTTATGACCCAGGACATGGGTTGAAGCTGCTACTATTGGCTTAATCTGCTGCACAATCTGAAAAAGAGACAATGGTATGGAATATTTTTAACATGTTATGCTTAATGTGTGGGGCAAATAGTATTCCAACAGTGTAACAAAGTTTAATAAATTGCTTAAAAACACTGTCTACATTGTTTGACAAATGCTGAAAATGTGAATTTCTAACCATGTGAATTGAATTGATAATTAATGAGTAAAAAATACCATAGCAGGATTTCGGGTGTAGAGCATGGCCAGGCAGGTGTAAACAGTCTTGTTTTCCAACAGGTCTTCTTTGAGCGGGAGTCGCGCTACCAAAGCTGGGAAAACCTATTACACAAACGGCACTACATTGAGACAATTTTAAAACCTGATTTGTGATCCGATTTGTGCTAAATACAACGCAAAAAAATCACCTGCTCCAGGGGTACAGCATCTGCATTACCCATGATCATCCTGCAGAGGGCTCCACACAGGTTGTCTGTCACTCTGAGGTCAGATTCATGGGCCAACAATTTAGAAAACACTGAGAGCATCATGGGATAATCTCTGAACTGTAGCTGAGGAACAGTTGTATTTTTATATTGAATACACTGTATAATAAATCAAAAAGATGGAAGGATACGATGCTACAATAGGTCCAGCAGCCTCAGCCAAACAGCCCAAAGCATAAACACTGTTGTTGCGCACTTCATCGTCAGAGTCCTTCACCCCCGCCACCAGCACAGGGAGCAGCCTATTGGACAATCGGCCTGCCAAGCCCCGCCCACCCGGTACCTTTACCAGAGCAGCCAGTAATTCTCCAATAGTGCCCACTGAGAAGGAGCGCTCCGCCACAGGACAACAGGATTTCTGTAAGAACAACATGTTCATAATTATAGAAATGTAAACCCACAAAATTACTTGCTTTGCTCTTAACATTATAGTGCTCTGCAGTTCAGTGTGTTTTGATGAGAGCTGCTTCAGATATTATGATGAGTCCAACTTCAGTTTGTTAATGTCAATTTAAAATAACTTACAGCTTTGCTCATGATCAGAGGCAGCAAGTCATTGAGGAAAGGGGCAAAGGCATCTGCAGGGACAGCAGCTGCGACCAGGGGGATTCCTTCCCCCGCATACTCCTGCAGCATGGCATCATACTCGGCCTGAAAACAACATCATGAGTAACTCTTTATTCATCTGTGCTGCTTTGTGCCAAATCACAAACCTGTTGATCATCGTCATCTGCATCATCACCACTGTCCTGACAAGTCGTCTACACAGACAAAGGAAAAAAATATATTGTAATGACACATTGTGTGTGTTGGTTAGATGTTGCCTGTATCTGGAATACTGTACAACTTGCTTTTTTCTTTAGCACATCTGTAATTGTGCTGCAAATTTCTTTGAGTCGTGTGGGGTTTTTGAACACCTCTCCATTGCAGGATTTTAGAACACTGTTAATAGTGTCGAGGACTCCCATCACTACCTGCCGCTCCTCATCAGACTTTACTGCCGTGAGGAGACAGGGCATCACCACATCCAACAATTTGTGTAAAGCTGTTGTAATCACAATAAAAAAACAGGTATGTCTGAATGGATATTAACATTTCTACATTACATTATTTCTTTATGCAACTTAATATTAATGATTGATTAATATTGTTGCGTAGGTTTTAAAAGATTACCCTGGTAGTTGGCCTCATTGGGATTTTCCTTCCACACTTTATACTGGGCAGTGCAAAACTGTCCCATGGCTCCCATTGCCGCCTTACGTACATCGTCGTGAGCATACTGGAAAAAAACAGAATAAACCTGCAAGTTAAAAGGCTTTATTTCTGAATCATCCAAGTTACATACTCATCAGGTCATACACTTTGGGATTAATTGAGCAGACCAATATGAAAAATACTGTAAAATACACAGAGCATACACAGAATGCCCTTTACAGCACATTAGGCAGAGAACTGTGACTTACATCCGACATCTCGTACACCTGCTGAAAACACGTCTCCAGGAACGGCTGGAACGCTGCACTGTACACAATTACACAAGATGACATATGAAACACACCTGTCAAGAACCAAAGTATGTGGATGACATTTTTCTAACAAGACAAAAGCTCTGCTCATTTCCGTACCCTGTGTTGACAGCAATTTCTCCAAGTGCATCACAAGCATCTTCCTTCTCATCGATGTAGGCATTTTCAACAGTGAATCTGAAAGGATCAGACAGAGCATCAGCCTCCTCTGTTTTTGGGCAGTCTTTAGTGTTTGTTTAGTGTTTAGTGTGAATGTACCTTGAAGCCTTGTGGGCTTCAGGCTCAGTGTCATCTTCCACGAAGTCATTGATGTCTTTCTCTTCATGTTCCTCCTCCTCCTCATCATCATCTTCCTCATCCAGAAGCACAAAAGTTTTGTCTTCCTCAATGTGTGCCTTTAAAAGACACAAAAACAACAGTATTAGTCCTCCATATACAGCCCTGTCAGTGGGATGTGTTTAGCTCCATACTGTGATTCCCTCATTGGACTTGAGAGCCATCACCATGACAGTGGTGATGGCAGTGAGATGAGGCGTCAGACTCTCAGGGCTGATAGTGGACACAGCAGAGTATAAACTGTACCTGTACAACAAACAGCAGATTGATCAGAGAAGTACTATAACTATAACTATAAGTCTCATCAATCACTACATGAGAATTTTTTTTTTCCTAACAGGGCAGGTTTGTATAGCTGGAGTCTGTAAAATGTCATACGTGCAGCGTCTGAGATCAGGATCATCGATGTTGTCTGTGAGGTTGAGGCCCAGAGAGACACATTCTGCAGCGAGAGGACTAAAGACATCTTTGCCAACAGTGCGGGCCAACACAGACAAAGTGTCTACAGCAGGGGGAGGAAACAGACATTTTCATAAATGAAGCCAATGGCCCTGCATTTACATTATCAAAATTTTAAATACAGCAAGTGTGCTTTTCTTACCCAAAGACTGTGTTTGCAGAGATCTCATTTCCTCTGAGGTGGCAGTGAGAAAACTCTTTAGACTTTCAATAACTGGAGAGAAGTAGGGAACTAGGAGCTCCTTGGCAGCGTTGGCTGTAAAAAGGATTCAAAATGTGTTAATGCTGTACATTGAGCAAAGCTCTTCTATGAATGTCCAGTTGGATTTTATTACTTCACCTATGGCCCCAATAGCAGACACAGCAAGCTCCTTGACACTGAGGCTTTCTGTATTGTTGAGGGTCGACAACATGGATTCCATCAAGGTGGGAAGGTAAGGTTCAATACCAGGACCTGAAAAGTACATAAATAAAATACAAAACTATAAGGCTTTTCAAAGAGGTAAGTTTAATAGTTGCCTTTCTTTATCTTACCCAGATTTTCCATGAAGTTTTCCAGTGCATAAAATGCTTTTGTGACATGAACAGTCTTGGCCTGGTTTAAACACGACAGGTATCCCAACAGCAAAGGCATCAGCTCACCACAGTATTTACTGATGTCTGGCTTTTGATGTA
This sequence comes from Scartelaos histophorus, assembly GCA_000787155.1. NCBI lineage: Eukaryota > Metazoa > Chordata > Actinopteri > Gobiiformes > Gobiidae > Scartelaos > Scartelaos histophorus. The sequence goes on from KN492839.1 coordinate 27,186, forward strand.
AACAGGGAAATGTTTTGTTATTATTACATCAACAGTTAAAGATATTTAATTTAAAAACAACATTGATGTTGGTGTGTTACCTGCAAATGCTCTGAGAACTGCCCAAGAGCAAAAAGTCCAGCACTGCGCACCACCTGGTTACTATCAGAAAGACTCTGGCAAACAGTCTGAAGCACGGACGACAACATCCTGGGAACAAACCACAGAAAGAAATTTACATAATGGGTCAAAAGATGGAAGCAAATAAGTTGAATTAAATAGATTTACTTGGTGCGTATATAGTCGGCACAACCCTCTGCCAAGACAGCTAAGCACATGAGGCCTCCCTTCCTCTGATAGGGGTCTTCACTGGACAGCGCTGCATGAGCAAGGGGCATCTGTTGATCATTAACAAAAACATCTTGTAGCATTAACAACACTAATAAAACTACTGTGATGAAGACTGTGCTAACTAACCAGCTGCTGGAACAGTTTCTCTGGAGGCATGTGAAGTGCCATAGTGTCAATAACCTGTAAACAAAATTAAGTATTATAATGTTCAGAAAATATTCATACTAAAAAAGGCAATAGCCACTAACTCAATACCTGAGCAGCAACATGTTTGGGGCTGTCATGTTCTTCACCATCCTCATCCTCTTCATCCTCAGGGTCCTCTTCACCAGGAGGGGGCGCTGCAGTGAGAACAGGGAAAATGGACTGCAGAATGGGATTCAGCAGTTTCTGCTTAATAACAACCTACAAGAGAAATATCTTTGTCGCTCTTTTCGGTGGGTGAAACAGACTGCCAATGTAAAATACTAGAGAACTTACTTTGCTCTTTAACTTTATGAGGAAAGTGAGACAGGAGAGACCTTTGACACGCAGGGAGGCATCCAGAGTGACGTCAGTGCCAACCTGACCAAAAACACAAGTCAGGATCACAGACAATTACACACACTGCCTGTTTAAGCAATAGTAATAATAAGTAATAGCAAATACAAAGTACCTCCAGGCAGAAGTTGACAATAGCGGGGACATGTGGCACAATTATAGAAACCTCACTCTCCATAAGCTCATTAAACACCTCCATAGCCTCACTGGCTTGATCCTGAAAATTCACTTTATTAGATTTATTTTACTATAACTGTAAAATGATAAATGCTCTTTGTTTACCTGATTTGCCTTGATAAGTGATTTCAAAGCAGTGATAAGACTTGGAATCATGGAGCGCATTAGGTTCTGGGGAGCAGAATATAGTTTTTTTCACATATAAACTATTTTAGAAATACATTGTGCGGTAGGTAAAGTTTGTGTGGAGGCTCACCATCTCCTCTGAGCCGGTGTAGGGGGTGAGAGCGGTGATGGTGGAGATGCAGTAGAACAGAGCTGTAGGGTTGTTCAGGTCCTGTAATACAGTGGACAGCAGCTGAAGCAGCTGACAGTAGTGAGGCTTGAATGGCTCAGGGTTTGACTCCACAACTTTAGCCAGCAACAGAAGGCCCACCTGCAAACAAAACGCTCCAAGTTAGGTTTAAGACAGAGACTGGACATGAGACCCTCTTTTATTGTATTGCAGATACAAGATCAGGCACATTGGCTAAGGTACCATACCTGTCGGTCATGAGAATTGCCGCTCTTAGTGGCCTGATTGAGGAGCTGCAGCAGAGCAGGCCAGCGGTCAGGAGTCTCATGTTTTACCATCACAGCACAGAGCTGGGAGAGAGAGTGCTGCACAGAGTGTCTGAAACACACATTTAAATATGATGAATATGAAGCTACGCCTTAAAATGACTTTTAACAAAGTACACTCACTCTGTCTCCTGCATAAATGCTTGCAGAACCACTGCCTTGAGGCTGTGCAGGTGAAAGAAATAAGACAGAGTAAGAGACTATGACTAATTATCTAAAAATAAAAATATGACTTCTGACCTCTCTCTGTCATTAGGACTTATTTTCTTCCAATGTTTTTTCACCCTCAATCTCAGCATCACTGTAGCCGTCTGACGAATCTACAGGGTGACAACATGTAAATAATACCATCATCACATAGATAAAGTTAAGTCATTGACTTTCACCCAAACCCCACAGACCTGTGGACTCTGAGATCCACTGATGACCGCACACAGGGCAGGGATGATGGCAGGGTCTTTAAATGCTTCTTTGAGCTGAACTGTGGCCTAAATACATATATAAACATATTTTGTTAGCTAAAGAACACAAGACACAAGAAATATTTTAACAGAAAACTGTTATTGTGGATACAAGACTGTCAGAAGATGATATTTTCAAATAAAGCACCTGCAGACCCGTTACTGGGCTGTGTAGCATCATAACCCGTTAACCGTTAACAATAGCAACGTTTGGACATAGTCTGTGTCTGATCCATAGATCCATCATGGTCTGATCTGAATGGTGGAATCGCTCATAATGACCAAGCTAACTTCTTAAAACAAGTGATTCCCAGTATATTCTGTTACCTGCTGAATAACCGCATTATCCGGCTCTGTCAGCTGAGAGAGCAGCTTTTCAAGTTCTTGAGTCATCTTGCCTCGGCTGGGGTCCTACTTTCTTTAACCTCCTCTTGAAATGCAAAGTTTGACAGCCTGTAGGTTGGAAGTTGTGTGTCTCCAATAACTGTTCAAAATGTCACTTATCAAAGCAACAGCGCCACAGCTTTTTGATCCTATGATCTGCTCCCCGTTTCTGGGCGTTTGTTCCGTGTTTGAAGAGTCTGGAGGTTCGGTTCGGTTCGATCAGTTACAGCTGCACGCGGACAGAACCGGCCACAGGTCCACGTGAACCCCGTTAAAGGGACACACACGTCCAGAGGAGCAGGGAAACACACAGCGCCCCCACCTGGACAGGAGGGGCAGATCATCTGATATTCAATAATAAAGATTTTGTTTTTGATTTTTGTTTTAGATTTTTTTTTTGTCTATAATAATATAATACATTCATTGTAATGTTTTAAACGTCAGTCATTTTTGACTGCTTGAGGCAATAGGGGATTTTCACTGACAATAGGCCAGGGCCAGTAGTTTTGAAAATGTCCTTAATATTTGAATAGTCTCATCTAAACCAGGAGTATGTTTCAATCAATCACCAACCATTTAAAGGCCAACAAGGTGACATGACCGAGCTGCTACACAATACTTTCAAATAATTTATATAGACTAATGTTACAAAATTCAAAAGTGTGTTTTGTGGCAAGGAAATTACAGTTAAAGGTCAGATTAATAGTTATATTTAGTATAGTTAACTATACTAACTATACCATACTTAACTATAGTTAATAGTTATATATAATTAACATACATAAGACTAGGGTGAACATAATGAATCGCTGTGAAATGTTGTGTGTTTGTTGTTGATGTCAGAAACCAGGGCAGTAATTTTCCAGGTCATATGGAAATGTTCCAGAGTCTGTGGAGGCTTGGACAAACACGCCCTGTCCGGGCTGTGATCAGTAGAGATGCAAATGGACCCATTAAGCTTGGCATTTCACTGCTCTACTCCCTCATTACCACTTCAATGCACATAAGGAGGAGGAACACAAACAACATCTACAGTCTCAAATAGCTAATGTGATTCATGTTTTTGAAAAGAACTACCACAAAGCATGATCAGAGTTTGTAAGAACATGTGCAATCTCAAAATAAACTCACAAACAAACACTGGACCTGAGGTTATAAAATGTGGTACATGATCTTACACCCAATAGAAAACGAGATGATACAACTCAAGGGAATGTGTCTCGTTTAATAAAGAATTCAAAAGACTGAAACTGATGCAAACTAGTTACAGTATTCTAATTGTGCATAATAGTTATTAGAGTTATTTTTATGGTTAAAAAATAAATGTACCAAATTTAAAATAACATGGTATCTTAATTTTAAAACAATCCAATAAAATCCAAAATATTCCACAAACTCTGGGATAAAAAATCTACTATATTGGCTTGTGTTTGTGGCTTTATGTTACCTCTACTCATTCTTAAACCAATTTTCTCGCACATTACCAATGAAAAGCAAATGTTTTGAAAGAAATGGCACTATTTTGAAAATAAGCCGCACTGCTCGGTGAGGTGGGCGTTTGCTGCAGGAGCTGGAGGTTTGGAGGAGATTGGTCCGTGTAAAAACACCACACCCACACACCTCTTATAAACAGCCTATGGACATCTGGGTCCACATTTGAACGAGGCTCTTCCGGGACAGTCTGTGTGGGTCGGGGTCGTTTTTATACATATGCAACTTTCAGGGGCCTGATTTTTTTTTATTTTTTTTTTGAGAATTTTTAAATCAATCTGAGCTTTTTCCCATCGACGCAGGCCTGCAAAATGGCGGACTGGAAGGCGCAGATAAACTACAACTACAACCCATCTTATCACGCCTACGCTTACGGCCTCGCGTACCAGCCCGGATCAGAACAAAACCACGTTAATATGTCTTCTTGGGCCGACTCCGGATTCACAGATCTGGGTAATTACACTTCGACCCAGGGCTACTACACTCAAGCTAACGCCGCACCGAAAAGCCCCGAGGATTCCCCGCCGGAGAGCCCGGAGCCGCACACTCACAGCGGCCACGGCCAATACCAAAGCACCGGGCTGGTTTACCTCGGTGATTCTGAAGCGAGCAGAGTTCTTTTACCGGGACAAACTCGTGAACATGAGGGCAGACTGACTGGAAGTGACTCCGCCAGCGACTCTGAACCGCAAACTTCTCCAGGTACATGTGCGCTTTATGCTAGCACTCACAAACAACATTGTATATTACTTACTACTTTCCCAGTGCACCCCCAACTCTTTAAGTTCTCCCAAACTTTCTCCAGTAATGTCAAATTTGGATCCATGGTGTTTTTATTTAGGTTATTGTAAAGCCTCGCCAACAGCAGAGATTTTCGCTCGAATTGTGACATCTCGCGATAACACAAAAATCAAAGCGGCGATATACTGTGATCTTCAATTGCAAGATCTTTTCACATTACTTATTCTGAGATCTTACTTATTTAAATACTGTTTATGCAAGACCGTGAAAACAATGGCACAATGACCCATACTTTGAGTCTACTTGGATCTCTGTACCCTTCCCCCCCACCCCCATTCTACTCTTAACATGGATTCAGTTGGTTTTCTATTTAACCAAGCAGTCCTATTTATATTTATATGCTCTCTAAAGGAGTCATCTGATGTTTTTGATTTGACTTACCCGAACACTTCACTGATATTTAAGTGGAGATCAAAGATCTTTCCTCTTGTTTCAGATTCCTGGAGCTCTGGCAGCAGTGGTGAAGGCTGTCCCCCTCAGGCTGACCCTGCCACATGGGCTCACAAGGTCGATCTGGACGATGAGACCAGCAGCAGGAGCCCTGACTCCAATGAAGACGTTCCCAGCAAAGAGGAGCCCCAAATCTACCGCATTCTCGGCAATGAGAGTGATAATATTATGACCATTTCAGCACCTTTACTTGCCCCAAAGAATCAAAGCACTAATAAAGGGAAGGTCCGGGCCTCTTTCTCAGAGAGCCAGATGAATGCTCTGGCTCAGCGCTTCAATGTGCAGAGGTACCTCACTCCAGCCGAAATGAAAAATTTGGCCGAAGTTACGGGGCTGACCTACAAACAGGCAAGTCTTGTTTAAATGGGAAACCACATTGTGATTTTTTTTTTTTTTTCATGTAAATTAATGCCCTTTTTAAAACATTTGCAGGTGAAGACATGGTTTCAGAATCGAAGAATGAAGCTTAGAAGACACCAGAAGGACAACAGCTGGGCATCAGAGCGATACACTATTAAGGACAATACAAGACAAGGGGCTGTGTTCAGTAACTTCCCCTCGCACATGCAGTCTGTAAGTACTGGCTTATCCTGCATAATCTGATATTGTCTGGGTCCAGGTGTTCTGTTTTACTGTAAACTGAATCAGTGGCTCAAACAGAGATTAGCACATCCATTATGGAGGCCTTTCCATAGTCTGGTTGTGGCCTTAAAGGCGAGATGTGACAACTTCTAAAAGTGGATCATTTAAACTTTGTTTTTCCCCCTCCAAAGTGGTTATAAGGCAGGAACAGCATAATTAAATGGTCCTTGCCTTCAAATAGTCTGGCTAAACGAGCTGAGAAGGTTGGACCACACCAAAGTTATAGTCTATCAAATTAAAACCCCAATGATGAAAGTACTTGGAGCTTTCTTTGCTTTTTATATAGAGTACAGTGCAACCTACTTGACCAATTTTACACTTTTTATACAATCTAAATTAAAATAATCCATTTCTTTAGTATGAAGGACAGCCCAGATCAGCGCTGAACCAGCAGGTGATTGAGGCAGCCTTGAAGAAAACTGCACCCCCGAATCTGGCCTTTTACCTGGCTGCAGTGGGAGGAGCGACTGGGTCTACTGGTTACCCCGCCTGGTCAAACGTCCAAAATGCCCTCCATGGTAGACCCCAGGCCCCGAGCTGGTCCATGCCTTCAGATGTCCACCGTTTCGACTACAGTGCATACAACCCTCCCAGTCTTGGCAGTGTTCCGGATAATGGCTTTAAAGAGGCAGAGCAGATCAAAAGGGCAGCTCACAACACTGTCATTATACAAAGCGTTGCGCCATAAAACTGAGGAATGGGGGCTACAAATGCTTATGTTATTGTTTACCCATCAATTTTCTGATTGTAGTTTGTAAATAACATAGGCCTTTTTTGTCTGACCAGGTGTACTGTACATATGCCGTCATGTGTATGTTCATGCTGCTGTTGAAGTTTTATTTTTATACAAGTATTTAATCAATGTTGTGTGTTCCTTGGTGACGCTAGATGAAGTCAAGTTTGATTCTTATCAATTTGTTTTTTGGGGAATGTTGTCTGATCTGTGCACATTTCAGCACCTTTTCTATAAATACAGTTCCACTTGGAAAACGTTTTGTCTTTCACACTTTTGTTAAACACTGTTACTACACTTTTTTTATTTGACTTGAACTTCTTACTGCATTGCATCTGTCAAGGGACCATGCACTTGTGCTAAAGCGTTGCTGGGTTAATAAAATAAAACCTGGTTAGGCAAACTTGTATTAAAGCATTTTATTGAAAAGACTATTTACAACAAAACAAATGTGGTCTATTAGTTGACCATGAAAACAATGAGAATATTGCTCCCTTAACCATTTTGCAACATCTCTCAATCTACAAGGCATCCTGAAACATGGAAGGGCCATGTGAGGCTAGCTGAGTGAATGATTACCCAATTGCTGTTACAGGGAAATTAAACTTCATTGATCCTGCATTAAAACTGCAGGTACGTTTCATCACTGGGTAAACATTGTATAGCTTGGAGATATTAAAGCAAACTAAACCACATTCAGAGATTGTATGGATCCCATTCAACATTAAATTAAATTGCATGTATTCCCTTTTTTACAATACCGGCATTTCAAAGCCGATTCTGTCATCACAGTAGCTAAGCAGGGCCGGGCCTGGTAAGTACTTGGATGGGAGACCACTGAGTATCATGTGCCACAGTGTGGCACAAGTGGCAAAAAAACTCTTGTGTCCTTAGGCAAGACACCTCACCCACACTGGCTAGTATGAATGTTTTTAGTAGTCAGAGGGGCTGATGGGGTAAATTAGCCTAGTCTGCCCTAGGGCAGCTGTGACTACAATAGTAGCTTACTACCACCGAATGTGGAGTGAATGAATAATGCATGTAAAGCGCTTTGATCACTGGATTTATATAGTGCTTTTCAAGACACCCAAATCAATAACTAATGCTTACTAATGTAAATTTGTATGTATTCATAGATCAAGCTTTCCCTTTGCAACAAAAGGCCCTGAATCTGCAATATTTTAAAGTGTGTATTTGGCTGTCAGACTGAAAGAGCAAAACATAGATTGTCCATGTGGGATATAACATGTAACTGCACATTTTAGTCCATTTTGAGGCTACGATAAATGTATCTGATAAAGGCCAATGAAGCCCAAAACGAGACACTACCAAGCATTAGTGAGAAGACCATTGCTGTTAGTAGAGAGTAACCAAAAAACTCTGTACTTTGAACTGGACCACTCATGGATGAGCGATTTCTGTAATAAAAAACAGAGTAAACAAAAATAAAAATGCCAGTAGATCCGGTGTTGAGGACGCTTCGCCACCACCAGCGGTAGTCCTCCCCAGATAACAGAAAGTAAGTGAGAGCCACAGAAATGCAAGCACCAACGGAGATTAGGATGGCAAAAACACACAGCAGGATGCCATACAGTGTGTAGTGCTCTCTGCCCCAGACTGTGGCGAAGATGTAGTACAGCTCCACAGAGATGGCACTAGAGGAAAGAGACAGGAAATTAGAGTGTGTTATGTGGGCAGGCCTGAGGAATATGACCAAAAAATTTTATTACAATGATTATGATTTATTACATTTTACTGAATACAAATAAAAATGGGCCTCACATACTTATTTCCTGAATATAAAAAATACAGACTATTCATCTGCTAACATGTTTAAAGATACTAGCTCCCTTCTGTTTGGTATTTGCTATGCAAAGACATTATATGGTAATACCTGTAGCTTTATAAAACAAAATATTACTAAAATATATTAGGGCTACAATTTGTTATTTTGACAGTATGGAATCAATTGCTCAAAATAATCCTGATTTCAATTATGAGACAAATAATTGTGATTATAATTTTTGCCACAATCGAGCAGCCTTAATATTGATCTAGTACATTTGTTAAATCAGCAACACTCTACATTTACTTGTAAAATATCCATACTTTGCAGTGACATCTATTTAAATATCTATTGGTGGAATGTTCAGCAGCTACCATGTTGACACAATGCACATATTAACAAACACAGATAAAAAAAGTACAAAGTGGATTGAAGCAACACATTTTCAGAAGCCTGTGATTAATATGAGTGTCCATGGTCCTGTTTAGGAGTTTGATTTTCAACAAAAAGGTTAAAATGAGTAACTTAAAACCTGTTGGCTAATGCTAGCAGCTTGTGACTAACTAGCATTCCTACCAAGTCAACACTTTCTAGTCAGGTTGTGTTAAAATAAAGCTCAGATTAAGTCTAATTTTAGTCACAGTAGTGCTTTCAGTTAGCTTCACAGTCTCAGGGAATGTTAATGACATCAGCTGCAAAGTATCAGTAGTTAATAATTACTTTAAAGCCCATATCAGGTACTTTATTTTCTTCTCTGGATTTTACCTGAAAGGCAGAAACCCTCCGATGGCCATGTGCACCGCTGCATGTTTGTACCAGGGCTGTGTGGGGATCTGTCGGGGGATGTTGCGAGTTCGACAAGGAGCCTGAAAGTTTCCCGCCCGATTCTTTCCCACGATTCCTCCAATCACAGTGAGAGGAAAGCCAACCAGCACCCAGGCCCCGAGCAGCAGCAGCACAGTGGTGGCTGGGAGCGCCTGGGTGGAGCCGGACCACCAGTGAACAGAGTTAACCACACTCCAGGTCAAGAAAAGAGGCGCTGTGGAGAGAGAAAAGACACAAGGAAGGTGGATTTATATATAGCCGGTAGTAGGATTTCATGCAAAACTACCATAGAACATTTTAGATTTAGAACATTAGATCCATTCCCAGCTCTGATAATTTAATTTAAAAATAACAAAAATACCCAGAGAAGAAAAAGTAGAGAAAATAAAATCTATATATCCTATATTACACAAACATGAATTTAAGCCATATTTGAATTTTACCTCATCAAAAACAAACCAGAACATACTCCATTCATACATGTTGGAGTAATCCTTTATTGTTAGCCAGACTACATCTCCAAAGCTCAAAATGTTCTGTTCCTCCTCATTATTTCATGAAGCTGTAATTTTCAAGTTGATGGCTCCCTTTTACCTTTATCTATTTCAGTATAAATGGGCAATTCCTGGTCTGAAATTGTTCAGAATATTCTAGTGAAGGTGTACAGAGTGCAAAAACACAGTGGAATACATTATGTGTTACCACATGACATTGCAAGCGGAACACAGTGGTTTGAGAGAAGAACTCTGTCTAAACCTAAATAACTTGTGTGCTATACTATCATGATATAATTCCAGTACATTTAATTGCTTGTAATATTGGTGTTGTGTTCCCTAGCAGGTCATCTGTGTGAGCTCACCAGAGAAGAGAGACGATGTGAGGATGATGTTCCAGACCCAGCGCTGTCCGTTGATCTGAGTGTAGAAGCTGCAGGAGACGTATCCTGACACACAGCTGGTGAGAGCGTACAAGGCGATGGCTGCCGAGTTTATGGCACCGTGACGATGAACGTTAAACATCCCGAGTAAAGCCATTAAAATGATTCCTACAGATGCAAACAATGAACCATTTAATTTAGTCATGACATGCCATAAGAAGCAAAGTACTGAGTGCAAAGTGCTTTTATTCTATAGACAATATTGCATCAGTCTCTTCTTGAAACAAACATTTACAAATCAAATAATTTTCAGAGATTCAGGTCATTTCTTCTTCATTTAAAGGGCCTTTTTTGTGTAAAAAACAACTAGCTAAAACCAATGAATATGAGATTACTAGAATACATTTTTTCCCACCCACAGTTTCACAAATTTACTACTACAATTTAATTTAGTTGCATTTTGCAGCAGCAACTGATAAGATTTTAGTTTGGATATATTTTGACATAATATTTCCCAAGAGACTGAAATTAAGGGTCTTTTCATGAATTGTTACAGAAAATAACACTCACCTGTGGCGAGGGTGAGGAACTGCGCCCCCACTCCCAGTATAGCACACAGGAGGCTTTTGTACGGGGGAAACCTGAACACATCAGTGTGAATGATCTTCCAGCCATTGTCTCCCTGGTCCAAATCATCACAACTCCCCTCCTCTTCTACATTATATCTGTAAAAACAGACAAGCATTATAATTACACTGCCCTGCACCTGTAGAGTAAATCCAATCAAAAAACAGACATTGTTTCAAATAAAAGGTGACTGCAGTAGCCAGTGTTTACTTTGAAGTGTAATCAAAGGACAAGGTTTCTCAAGTTCCCTTTTATGAACATTTTGAGCTGTAAGGAGTTTTGGCCATTGGTGGAATTGGTGTGTGGACGCTTTAAATGCTGGATTGTATCAGTGAAAGGTACCTGATGCAACACCATTCTTTGTATTAAACCATATTGGGCAGTTTCATTATGTATAGATACTTTTTTAAATGTGTTTTAAATGTGAAATGTTACTTTTCTGATGGAGGGTCCATCACATGTTCCACAGTATGGCATTAAGCTAATCTATTTTCATAGTGACAAGTAAAATCTGCAGAGAGGTGACTTGGTTCAAAGTTAAAAATAAATCTTGTTTTGTAAGGTACATTTGAGCAATAAAAACACCTGTAACTGAATAAATGCAGGAGGGATACGTTTAATGTTGTACTATGAAATATTCTAGATACACTTTATGGAGAAAAGCAAACTGCAGAGCCTGTACCAGAAGTTACACAGTGCACATTAAACTGAATATAGTTTTGATCAAATACAAAGCAGAAAAAGTAATGCTTTTGTCGACTCACCTGGCAAAGTCATTCTTGAGGACTCTCATGAGAATAATGATCACAAATCCAAGCAGCAGCACCACCAGCACCAGGGAGTTAATGATGGACAACCAATGGATCTCTAAGGTTTTGGGAAAGAAGGAGTAGTCCCTGAAACGCTCTCCACGGCGTGAATGAGGCAGAGGAGACTCGAACCAATGCACACTGTAGGTATGGGTGACAGTCAGGCCTCCTCCTCCCAACCCCACCCCACCCTCCCCTGTACCAGTGCCTTCC
>KN492840.1:14356-35373 GCA_000787155.1 Scartelaos histophorus
GTTCAGCAAAGTTTTCTTATTAAACACAATATAGTTATGAGATCTCTGGAAGTCTAAGGCCTCCCACAACATTTGTAGACCAAATACAATTGGAAAAGTCCTGGATTTACGCTCTGACCAACAGAGTCCAATAGTGGCATGGAGGGATTTACACTGTGTCCTGTTCTAAACTCACTTTCCTCAGTCACCAGAGTCCCATGTACAGAGTATGTGGCCCAGAGGAGAGGGGTCTGCATGTGACCAGAGGAGAGGGGGAGTGGTCTGAGTCGTGCATTACCTCTATCTGTATGGAAATGACATTAGGTCCCATCAGATCAGTCTCAGCCACGCTCCCTCACTGGCTTCAAGCTTTCATTAGCAACATGAATTATGGATATGCCCTTGCATCTAAATGCTAAGTATTATGCCATTTCTGCTGCACTTTTCCACATTCTTCTCCCTCTTTTCTGTCTCTCCTCTCAAACTCAACTCTTTTCTTTCTTTTCTGCCTCTCCTCTCAGCCTCCACTCTTCTTCTCCCTCTTTTCTGCCTCTCCTCTCAGCCTCCACTCTTCTTCTCCCTCTTTTCTGCCTCTCCTCTCAGCCTCCACTCCAGCCTGCCTCTGTCACAGACTGCCACACCACAATTACTGCACAACTCTAAGAGGCTGTGCTGTACACATTTCCATGTCATCATGGCCCTTGAGATACTGATAGTGAAGAAGTTGCTGATTTTGAATATATACACACACTGCACACACAATAGAAGAGTGAGGCTCCCACAGCCAAACCACAACCTGTCAAATCTAACGGAAAACAGCCTGAAACATGCACATCTGGAAAACGTAAGATTCAAGACTTCTGGAACAATTAACACTGTAGTGTTTAAGACGATAACAGTGGTTAGACAAGAGCCCACTACTTTAAATACTAAAACTATGAGGATTTCATGTGACAGTAGTCCACACAGACAGGCCCAGGGAGGCCTCCTGTTAGCCTGAACAGCCTCAAAATCACCACTTAGAAATCTCTACAGTTATACAGTCCCCAATAACAAAAGTGAAGCTTTAATCTTGTACAGAGAGGTAGAAATGATTTAAACCTCAATCCACCTAAACGTCTACACTTTGAAGAAAGTGCCCTGCTAGGGCTGGCATAATAAACCATATTTCCTCTATTCCATTTGAATAACCTTTTTAGGATAAAGCGAGCATATCACCAGCTGCAGATTGAAATAATGACAATTCTGCAAAATGAGCAGAGACAGGAAGGGAGATATGAAGTGAGCCAGGGCCAAAAAAATCAGGAAGAAGGATGGAGTTCAGGATGGAGTTGGCCCAGTTCAGAGCCGAGCGACTGACGGCACATCCATAAGGCCTGTGCGGTGGAGACATGAGCACAGACTGAAACAGGAGCCGGCGTAATAACAGCGCACTCAAAACATTAGAGTCACTCATAACGCGCCTGACGCACTTTACAGCACAGACCTGTTTCCTTTGGCCGGGCTCTGGAGAGAGAGGGGGACAGGAAGTAGAGAGGTTAGCCTCCATCCAGGTCAGTGCATCTGTCTTCGGCTACGTGATCCACAGGAGACTTGGACTTCACACTGTCCATCTTGGCTCCTCTCTTTCGTTAAAAGGAGTCACAAATAGCCCGCTGCGGTTGGAGAATGACATCAACCTCTCATTGGTCGGTTTTATGAGTCAGTTCAACCAGCGTGAGAGAATGAGTCTCTGAAACAAAATGTACGTTCATGGAAGCCCAGTCCCATGTTTAGATTAGCAATACATTTTTTATTACATTTTTAATCAGAGGATGGACCGACTGGCACCTGTTTGTCACCAAGGAACTGTTAATAATTTGCATGAATGTTCCACAAAATCACATTAAACTTCTCTATCTCTATGGAAAGAAGAAGGTGACGCTGCCAGACCCAGTTACAGGTCAGATCTGTGGAAAGGCAACCACACTCAGTAATGTCATGTTGTTTCAGGGGTTAAAAAAGACACTTTAATGCCATATTGTGGAACATTATACGCAATGACATAGACAAGCAGGTGGCAGACCCTCCACCTGTAAAGTCACATAGTGCACTTTAAATGGGACACAATTACATGACTTCAAGTGGTGTTTTGTCAGTGCATTTCAAGACAAACACAGGGGCAGCTGAATCGACAAAAGAAAACCCTTAAAGCTTTTTTTTTTTAAAGAAACTCTTACTCTTTAAACCTCACTTTGTTGGACAGACGGTGATGAAACATTCCAAAGCCACAAAGATGCAAAACGCAGATTTTACAAGTACAGCATTTTAGGTGCATTTTGGTCAGGCAGATCAAAATATGCCTTTAAGGGATGATTCAATTTGTTTTGGTTGGATCAAATACAAACACACATCACAGAAGGTTTTGGGAGTCCACCTCTAAGTCATTTTCCCCCCGCAACAAGATCATAAAACATTATTAGATTAAAGAAAGGAAAGGTCGATTAAAAGGCACATAGTTAGACCAATATTAGCTCGTGAATCACTCTTGGCCAATGGGATAAAGATTGTTTCACTTGGAAAACAGTTCAAGCAAGCTGTAGAAAACTGAGCAGCCCATATCATGACCCAAAATTATTACTTTCAGGTGTCAAGTTTATGCTACTAAATCCACTTAGCATGTTGTTGTTCTTGTTTTATTCATTTTTGCTTCAGGTATTAATTGTTAAAACATAATATATTTAGATCGCCATGTTACCTTTTAATGTTTGGAAATGGTATATTGACCAAAAACAAAATATTAACAAGTTTTTTTATTATCTGAGTCTCCCCTCACTATTCTAACTATATACTATCACAGCACAATCAGTGTATATCATGCAACTGATGCTATTGTGCATTGTATATATGTACTTTTGTATATTTATGGAGAATTGCAGGAGTATGGGTGGCATAGACCAGTAAGCAAAGCATTTAACAGAATCTTACAGCAAACTGGGAGGAGGATTCGAACACTAAAATACATATTTAAACATACACAGATGACATTTTCAGGCATGTTTTTTTTTTTTGATGAGGGAACAATGCTATAACATGGTAGAAAGCTAAAGACAATCAAACAAAATTAAAACAATTTTGCATAGCACCCTTCTTTAAGAACAAACGTGTGACCCATACGGCACTGATGTTTTTAACCCTCTCTTGAACTTGTGATCTCAGTAGCAGACTTTTTATTATGAAAGTAATTTATAGCAAAGTTTTGAAAGGTCATAAATAGGCTGCTATAATAATAGAATGGAAGGAACTAAACCGCAGTGGATAAAAAAAAGACAAAATTTATGCTTTGCAAAACAGAAAAACCAAGATGGACGGTTACATGTAAATGGTAAAGACAGATGTAATATTTGTTTTACTTTCATAGGGGGACTTTCTAAGTTTTAACATGATTTATGTGTATTTAAGAGAATAAATTGTTTCCTTAAATACCATGGTAGTTGAAAGACTGTCAGAGCATAAAGCGACAAGTCCATGTTAGACAAAACATGGAGCAAAATAGCCACAAGGTGCTGAAATCCTAAATATTTTCTAAGAACTATAAAGTCTAATGCTACAGAAAAAAAAACAAAAAAACAGTTGAAGACAGATCTCTTGTGATCACGTCAATATAATCGCTCATTCATCTTGGATTTCCATAGCAACAAGTGGAGTTTAAATGTCTGAATGTCTGTGAATCTGGACTATTATAGATAATAGGGATAAGATCTTTGACCGGTCATTCTCTAGGCGTTCTCATATAGTGGGATAATGTACTTTGTGTCACCAATATAGCAAGAGATTTTCCATTTGGATGGTGCAATATACCTTAAAGAAGACAGTGAGCTTGTGTCTGCTGTACAGTTATCATCTGGTACTTATGGATCATTATGTTATTCATCTAAAACGACTTTCACTGGGGTTGATTGGCAAACTGGTGTCTTGAAAATAAGTGATTAAAGAGTATTCATACACACATGAATCACTCCAAGAACAACTTCAACAGGGTACAAGAAAAAAAAACAAATCTAACATGAAAAGTTGATTTTGAGGTTCACTTTATCATGTTATTGTACTGTTATATTGTAAGAGATCCCAGGTGCCATATATGGAATAGAATAGATGCTCCCCTTCACAATATGAGCTGCCCAACAGGAAGGAACAGAAATGCTAAAACCCAGACCCCTACTAGACCCCTCTCTTGTTCTTTGTCCCATTGAAGTCTGCTCAAACTCACAGGACGCTGCTCATTCCCCCTCCATCTTGTGATAATCCCCGCTTTTTGTGTTTGATCTGGCCCCTCCGCGCTCTCCTCGCAAATCCTCTGTCCACTCGGCCCCTAATCGCATTACCTCCCGGGGCGCCGTGCATTCTGGGTAACCGGACCCCATTACGCGTCCACAACAAAGAGCTGATGTGTACAAAATGGCAGCACAAATGAACCCCAACCTGGATAAGGCAAGGATTTGTATGATCCCGAGGTTTAAAGGGGAGGAAATGTAATTGTGTGTGTGGAGGTGTATGCAGGAATCACAACATGAAGATGGAATAAGGGAATTAGGAAAAATTGCAAAGGCTGAAAGGACAGTGAAAAAAGCACAGATTAAATAGCCAAAAAAGAGGCAATCAGACTAGTACTATCAATACTGGAACTCATATTAAATATATTAGTGCAAATTTGAATTGTACTTTGAAACTACCCATTAATTTGAGTGATATATATATTTCTTAATTACAAGTACGGTCTGTGGGGAAGCAAACCCACTCACAGTAAGAATGCATGTTTTTAAATGCGATTTTAGCAATAAAACACCTATGACATATACTAAATAAACAGTTCTACTAGTATTTTAGTCTATTTAGAGGTTGAAATGTCACAGGGTGGAGCTTTAACTCATAAATGCATCTTTAAAGGCCTGTACCTGATTTCAAAACATCAGGAACATGTTTTAATTTTAACTCTAGCTCTTTCCACTGTCCTTTCCACCACTTTGATATTGCACCATGACAGAAAAAGTGTCTGATATATTCACGCAGTTGTTTTCTCATGATTTTTAGTAATAATGTGCCTGATTGAAAGAAAAAAGGTGACCCTGTTGGTAGATTCTGATTATTATTCTGTTATTACTTATTGAGTGAATGAACTTTTTTATTATTTATTCTCAATGTATTCCTTAATTAGCAGTTTTTACACCCCACAATACATGCTGTAAAAAGCATTTATCTTGGCAAAAATAAATTAAAATCAGGTACAAACTCTTAAAACTATGCATTTTATATATCCATTTTATATAATTGCCCTATAGTGAACAATTGTATTACCATTTACCCAGGACATCCAAGTTTTTCTTTCTACAATAGCTCTTTCTTTGCACAAAAGGGGCTGATACCAGAGGAGGGAGTAGAGGAGGAGTGTGTCTTGCTTGTGTAGCGCATAATGTTTGACAATGTGTTTATAATAGGCCACAGCGCAGTTGGAAGACGGAGGAGATCAAAGGTACAATAAACAGAGTTGGAAAGACAATCAGAGAAAATGTGGTTCTTACCTGGAGTTTGTAGAAAACAGCAGCGTCAGCCCACACATGGAAGAGAAAGAGAGAGAGAGAGAAGTGGTTAGATGTGCACAGGAAAAATGTTCAACCACAGACTCTGCAATGGCGTCCACTTGGAACATGCCCATTAAGCGTGTCTTCCATCTACAGTACTGATTATGCCGGTATAGCAGAAGATCTGAAGATGGGTCCACTGCTCATGACAGAATGCCCCCGTGAGACTGAAGTATGGGTCAAATGCAGTAATCTTATCTATATACTTGCTATACTATGGATGCTTTTGAATCAGCCATACATTTATCACTTGTTATGATGCCACTTTAAAATAACTTAATTGTTAAATCCTTTTTTTCTTGGTTATTTGCAGCACTATAAGACCATAGACTACAACGCCATTTGGATCATGTCATGACCGAAAGGGTTTAAGCTGAAGTAAAAAGGACTTATAATGCCTAATCCTGTTAAACAATGGCACAATTCCAAGAAAGAAAAGCAGCGTATGAACAGCAAGTTTCACACAGGACTTAGTATATACAAGAGAGGAAAGATAAAAACAAAAAAAAAGTAAATTCATGGGCCATTTCAAGGTTTTTAAAGGCTTCTACAATATTGAACTTTTTTAATCTATCATTCAGGCTGTTCCAAGTACTAACCCCCTAACAGAAATACAATAGTTTTTCTTAGTTCTAAATATGCCTGTTCTTCTAAGACGCCTGTTTTTTTTGTCCAGTTGACAGAATTAAATTTTTCTTTTGCTCTGTTCCTGTGAGGTTATCCTGACTCTCTCTCTGCTCAAACAACTCACATGGAGGGAACATATGATTATAGGCCTTGTACATCACTACAGCAGCTTAGATAAGAAAACATTTATCTGTCCAACAGCGGGGAAATCCCAGTGTTGCAATGCACCGTTCAAGAACAGGAGAGAAATATGCAAATATCAATAATATTTTACAAACTACAACTATAACTATAATTATAAATACGTTTGTAAGAAATTATTCCAGTGATTGTTTGCAAACTTAAATTGCACTTTTGACCCTACTATTTTCTATACATATATTTAAATATCTACTTCATGTTCACATTATCATTTACTTCAAACAAACTCATATTTCAGTGTAAATACATGTTAAGTAATTCCAGCTTATGCAAAGTTGGCCTAAAAACAACTCCCAACTTTTTCACGAGCCAGGAATGAGTTTGATGAAGAACAAGGTGTAAGTCAGAGCAATAAACTTGAGAGATAGCACTGCCTGAGTCCAATGAGAAACACACACACACAACAGGCTTTCAAAACAACAATATTAATCATCGTTACACACATGTGCAGGGAGCTCCGGTGGGCCGGGAAGTGCGCGCCTAAAGTCTTGCGGGACTCGTCAAAGATACCGCCAGATACCTTCAGATAGCGCTGTCATGGCAACCAAGGTCAAGTGGTTGAAAACGCCGCGTGTCCGTGTGTGTGTGCGCCAGGAAAAGCACAGGGGGCGATGGTGAGATGGTCCCGGTAGAGCTCAGAGGAAATAATGAGGTGTACTCCTGTCAGGATAGACTTGGGTGATCGCTAAGATGAAGCGGCGAGCGAGGTACTGACAACGCCAATACTTCACCGGGAATACCACAAGGAGCGGGGAGCCACGGGGCATTGTTTGTGGGAGATGTTTATTTATAATGGGGTATAATGGGGTTTGGTTTGCCGCGGGTGGAAAGAGTTTTGGCAAAATTCGGACAAGCAACGATATTTGAGAAGTCGGGTAGTAGTTCTGGACAAGTTTACTCCACAGTGGTGTAAGTCCATAGTCAAAACTTGAAGAACTCAACGTGAAGTGACGGCATTTTCAACATGCCTAAAGGTGCACTGTGTAACTTTTTGGTTCGGGATCTGTCCGAATGTTCCACAGTATGACATTAAACAACTCTACTTTACACCTGTTAAATTACATCTGGTTTTATAGCTCAAAAATACCAAGAAAAACAGGCATTCTGATTGGGAGCCAGGTTACCTCTCCACAGATCTGACCTGTAACTTGGTCTGGTTTGGTCACCGTGGTGATAGAAAGGTTGAATGCCATACTGTGAAACATTACAGACAAAGCGATATTACTTATAATAATAAAAGCAGTCGGACTCTCCACCAGAAAAGTTACACAATGCTCATTTAAATCAATAGAAATATATAAAAAAGTTGAATCCTAATAACAGCACTCTGATTCACACGTAGGGCTGTAAGTAACATTATTTTACTCATCAATTAATCTGACAATTTTCTTTCTTTAGTTAATTGATTTATTGTTAGCTCATGAAAATCGAAATAAGATTTTACCAAATCTGACCCAGATGAGGCTAAAGTGATGACACTTGAGGACACCTTGATACAGTGTACTTAAAATGTACAGAAGAAGAAGAAATATGTTTTTCATCAAAAGTACAAGGTTTTTTTTGTTTTTTTCATTTCCTGTGTAATTTTGATGCGAGCCATAAAGTCTCCTCTGTCAGCACATCGCATGTTTTGGAATGTGCTCAGATAAGTATTAAATTACAAAAGTAGACAAGATTTCAGTCATTTTCAATATGACTAATCAATTCACTTGGTGCAGAGTGGCTTGGAACAGGTTTTTATATCAGCTTCAGAAAGTAACAAGTAAAGTCTTCCTGAAGGTGTGAGACAGGCCGCTACTTTGACAATATTCAAATTCACGGTCAAAATTTGTTCAGTTTAGCTGTAAATATGACATGATTTTTAGCCTGCATTATAGTTCTTAAAGGGCCCATATTACACTTTTTCTATGTTATAATGTTTATTGCTCATTGCAAACATACCTGGAGTCATGCTTTGTTTCATTCACATATGTTTAACGCACAAATCCTGCATATTGAGTTCTTCTCTCAAACTGAAAACATTGTGTTCCACCTTGTAATGTCATGTGGTAATTCATCAGTGAAACACTCTGAATGATGAACTATGTGAATTGTGCTCAAACAACAAACAAACTTGCTTCACCTTGCCTGGACACAGTGAGTGCTGCAGGGAGAGAGCACGAGCACACAAGTTCAAACTACTAAACAACTTGTGGACAAACAATTAACTCACTGTTCCAAAGTCACCCCGTTCAATTAAAATAGCATTAAAGAGTATTATATTAGGTAAAACACTCCATTTAAAGTGCAGGTGAAAGAGTTTCTCTGTAGAAGGTCCTGAATGATTCCCCTTGCGGGATGGTTTGTCTAACCTTCAGCCAAAGCCTCGTCGGACACAGGGAGCGGAAATCAGACATTTTTCATGTTCAGACTAAACAGTGTGTCAGTGGTGTCTCTGTGTCAAGGAGCTCCAAATGTGAGCTTTAGCACTGTGCACGTCTTCCCTCATTTGTCTTTGTTCCAGTGAGATAGGCCTGTCACAAACTGTGATATACTGCAACATACAAATATCACGACTCACAATAATATAGGTTAACTTTGCAAACAAGATGGATTCTCACAATATTTGTGTGTTCACAAACTCACACGAATCCATCTTGGCGTGTGCTCACAGTTTGGCTAATTGGGTGGGCAACCAATCACAGAGCAGAAGTGAGGCTTGGCGAAAGCCAAAGGTGAAGCGCTCAAATGAACCAAAACAAACATGGCGACACCGCCAGACACATTTCAGCCTATTTTAGCATCAATATGGACCATTTTGTTTGTGAAAACATGCAGAATGTGAAAGTTTTTGTATTTGTGGACAGGGAGGATGTCTGTGCTTTTCTCTCTACTAAATACACCAAAGGTTTGATTTTTCAGCTTGATGATGACACTGATTATGTGTAGAACTAAATTCAGAGTTGTCAACAACAAATAATCCACATTTGTGGATCATAAGTTTGGATTTTTTTTTTTTTAACGGTAAAATGCCTATAGTGTTATATAGGACCCTGCCCTCTGTCTAAAATTATGACAACCTCAAACTCTATAACATAATTGTAATCTACCGAAACTGCTCCAATCCACAAACACCAAACTGCTATTGTAATAATTTTAATCTAATTTTGAGAATGTTTGTCAAAACATTTTAAAAAAAATATGGAATGACTGCTTGTTTAATAGCCCCAGGTAACACCGGGATCACAAAAACACAAAATCTCTTATAATTTTGTTATGGAGCCAAAATTTGAAATTCTTCCCAGATCCTGAAGTTTGACGCTTTGGGCCAAATGTTGCAAGTTGAAAGATGATAGCAGTTTGTTTACCCAAGCTTTTTTTAATTTTTTTTTTACATTTTTGCCAAAAGCTGATTTTATTTTATTTATATTATATTACAAGTTATCACAAGTTATCTTCATTTAATAAGAGAGAGAGTAATTTTACAATGATCTACTGTCCATGAGCCTTCCCTTCTGAGGATAGTCTAGGAGCTACAGAAGAATCAGAGCGAGTTTATAATCCGTGGGATCTCTAGAACAAACACATGTGGATGAACTGGAAAAATAAATAAATAAATAAAAGCTTATATTAAAAACAACTTAGCCAACACAGTGGAATCACAAACATGCATTTACCAAACCACATTAAAGTCTATGCAAAGAAGTCAAAACTGCTGAGGAGCATTCGAAAACACATGGAGCAGATGTCATTTATTTGTGTTGATCACGATTTTAACACAAGCTGCTTTGATCCATTTGGCTCCAGATATCAACTAAAATTAATTTCAAGGCCCTATGTTATGCAAACTGACTCTTGTGGGCCTTAAGTCATGCTAGAACGTTGCTACCTCATCAAAAACATACCTGGAGTCGTGCTTTGTTTCATTCACATATTTGAGTAATGTTTTATTATTCATCTGTTAACATCTCCAAAGCTCAGAATGTTCTGTTCCATCCAAAAAATGTTTTTAAGGACACTAACCAGAATCGAGATCGGATCGGATCAGATCGAATCGGGATAATCGACCCTTAATCTTAAGAATTGGAATCAAATCGATTCTTGAGATTTGAATCGATACCCAGCCCTATTGTTCAGTACAGATTGACAGTTCCAGGTCGAAAGTTTAATAACACAGTGGAGCACTTCCTGTATTACCAACATGACATGATAAGGTGGAACAGGGTGTTTTCTATTTGAGAGAAGAACTTAGTCTATGTATGAGTTTGTGCATTAAACATGTGGGAATGAAACAAAACACTACTCCAGGTATGTTTTTGATGAGGAAAAGGAATTATAGAACATCAGAAAATGGAGGAATATGAGCCATTTAAATATGGTAATCGCCTTCTATACAGCACAGGAATCGCATGTTATAGCCCTGACCTCATAAAGCACATGCACAGATCTGACCTTTGGAGATATAATGTCTTCCTCGGTGCAGGCCATATGCAGAGATGGCATTAACACAAAGTATTAGTGAATTTGCATTGATCACAGGATAGCACTGGTGCCAGGTGAAATCCTATTCAAAACATATTGTGGACACACAGAGATCTGAAGAGCCTTGAGTATAGTCTGCTAAACATATGAGAACGATGTTTGTGGAGTAAACAGTCTCTGGAGTGTATTACCAAAATGGATTAATGGATTGTCAAAAGGGAAAAAACGTTTAGAGACATCAGAGGATAATAGAGAAAAGATTCCCATGTAAAAGCATGCAGTCATCTCTCTAGTGTTTTCACTTACGTTCATTCATGAGGTTAATACTACTTGAAACCATTACTTGAAAACTACATTTGATTTTTGAAGAGGAACTGAGCTACACAAAAATACACAGCTAATCCCTACTCCAATAAGAAAGTAAAAAGTAGAATATGGACTAAAAACATGCAATATAACTACCAGAATAATGTTGTCTACTATTGACATATTTCACACCATCACTGGCAACAACAAGATATCCATAAAAACTGAAATATGATTAACCTCCCTATATGAAGTGGTTTGTATATTAGTTTTGCCATATGCATTTAACTATTTAACGATCAAGTATTCAAAATGATACACACAGTTAAGACCTTGAGAATTGGGTAACAGAGTAACAAGAGTTTGTCCAGTTTTACAAATAAACGGTGCATAAAAAGGTGAAATATGAAACTTTTTTCCTCCACCTGCTTGTTTCTAAAGAGATATTCTTGCTTTTCCCTGGAGTGTTTTGCAGTTTGGCATTACCATATTTTTGGGGCTATAAAGTGCACTAGATTATAAGGCGCAGTATCAAATAATATGTCAGTTGTGTCATTGTCCACACATAAGGAGCATCGGATTATAAGGCGCAATAAGAGAAACAAAACGCGTGTCGGATAAATTGAACTTTATTCAGGTCATTTACAATAACTCTCAGTTGTAGCTAACACAAAAATACAAGTTTAACAGTTGGTGATTTGGGCATCAAACATGCCCGGATCCTCTCAACATTGTTCAGTTTTAACACAAAAAGATAAAACCTGAAATCTGCATGGTGCATGTCTCTTAACAGGTGCATTTTGGGTCCTTGAACACCACACGGCAGAACTACCGGTATGTTGCACAGTCGCCCTATATGTCGCCAACATATTACTCCTCCTGACTCGCCCACTAACACGTTATTAGACTAATGTGGACAACATCAAATCGGTTGGAGGTTAAACACAACCAAAGGTCACACATAAGGCCACTGGATTATAAGGCCACTGTTGATTTTTGAGAAAATGTCTTGATTTTAGATGCACCTTATAGTCCAAAAAATACGGTAAATGTATGTTTATGTCGCATTTACTCAATTACTGCTAAATAAATATATGGCTTTGAATGATGCAAGAATTTAGCTTGAAAGTATAAGAAAAAATAAACTAAAACAACTGACGACTAACCAGAAATAGGGAAAGTTAAGAGGATACGCAAAGCGGATTCGCAGTTGTTTTAGTGAAGTTATAGACCAGAATGATTTGATCTTACCATTGGCATGCACAAGGCAAGGAACAGGAAGGAAAAATCAATGAAAAGTGAATTAGGTTTGATACACTCCAGTAACACAGTGGAAACATACAACTATTATGTGATTACCATTATTAGACCATCCATTATTTTTTCTCTTGTCCAACAGCTGAAAATAGGGATGTCTCCATAATAAAGTTATCTTAGACCAAAAGCACGGAGCTCTCTTCATGAAACCCAGGTGTGAACTGCTGCACTCGAAAACGTATCCGCCAAGTCTGAAAAGTGAACTTTGTCAAAACAGTCTAATCATAGAGTAGCTTTATGAAGTAAAGTGATAATCTCTCTATTTCCTCTGGACCGCCGCTGTCTCCCCTCAGCGCTAACATCGAGAACGCATTTTTACCACTTCACAGCGATCCGAGCCAAATCGTAAAGCAAATTCAGGGGACAGGGTTTTTAGAGACCGCCGCTGTTTATTTTCAAATGATCAAATCAGTTAGGCTGAATTATATCGGCCCCGTTATTGTGTACATTGGCAGGACGGAGAAGCAGAGGTGGGAAACGGTGATACTGCTGCGGCCTCCAACACAAGCAGAAAAAGGCTTCGTCAGTGCAGTCCAAAAGAGAAAATCTGCCACAATGCTTTCTGCCTGTCTGTCAAATAGTGTGTGGAGGACTGTGTGTTTTATGTAGAAAAGAGGAGGAGGGGAAACCAGGCCAAGGACATGTCGTTTCACAATATGATTCGATTTACTACACAAATATAAACATTTTAATGCTGCTGTCATGCTCAACAACTCAATTACACGAGGTTTGACTTATAGTGTCCATACAGCAGTGCACTTAAATGTGGAGTTTTTTGAGTCTGTAATCTTATACTGCCCCATTTATGCGAGCTTGAGTTACTCTATTCATTTCATTTCTAGTGGGAGGTCGGCCACCTGCTTGTGTCCAGAGAGGAGAGACAGCTTTATCTGTAAATGTCCACAAAATTGCATGAAAGAAAAGAAAAATTGCATGTGCTTAAATCTGCTACATTGTAAGATCATTATATTATCATTTGCACATTTTAAAATGCAAAATTAAAAATAACTTATAGAAAGTCGCCTGATTTCCGTGTTAGAAAACTGCAGTGCATAGTGGCAGCTGACGTAGCTGTAAACGGCATCACAAAAAAGGGTTTGCTGCACATCACACTAGCAAGTATTTTAAGGGTTACTTCATCTTTAAAAAAAAAAAAAATTAAAAAAGATTGAATAAAATCTATTAATGCTGTCGGATCCTATGTGTATCACCACTTAGAAAATAACACTGGAGAATGAAGAAAGTACAGAGCAGTGGGCGTATGCCGGTGGCAGTGAAAACAGGGATTGGCAAAATGGCGTCTTAAAGAAGTGTTTTAAAGATCACTTATGCTTGAATCACTTCAGATACAACTTCAAGAGAGTAAATGAGAAGAAGTGGAAACAACTGTAAAATGGTAAAAAAAATAAAAAATAAAAATTGCATGATAAGTCTGCTTTAAATATATTTATATATTTGCTCAATATATTTACAGGTGTTTTTAATGCTCAAATACATAGTAAAAACATTTCTGTGAGCAGGGCAGATCTCATGTGGAGCTTGGCCTGGTTCTATGACCTGCTTGATTATGTGGAGACAGAAGTTTAAGGAAACTTTGAGTTATATAAGAAATGTTAGTCTAACAGTTACACCAAAGGGTTACTTCATCTTAAAAAAAAAAAAAAATTAAAAAAGATTGAATAAAATCTATTAAAAAATGGACAAATAATTTTAAAACGCTTCATTTTGTAAAAAAAAAAGAAGCGTGTCAATATGAGGGTCAAACCATTTGTGGAGGATCAAATCATTTTAATAAAATTTCCTCTCATCATTTTTGTACAAATTACTCTTTTTGTCCAAAAGTCACACATTATAAATATGAAAACACAAAATGAAAAACATTTACTTTCAATCAAAAGAGGATATGACAAAAGCTACAGCAAAATTGATTGGAGAATTCCCCCAAAATAAAGGGATTTTTAACAAGGTAAAGACAGAAAACACTGAAAAATATAGATGCTGTAAAACTGCATATTTACTGTGTGTTTGCATCTTACTGTGCCCAAGATGACATAAACATATTATTAATCACATTGCTATATTAGAATAAATGACTTTTTCTGATTGATCATGGCTTTGCAGCTTGACAGGAGAACCATTCTGTCCACTCAGTATCTGCCATAAATAATTACAGACACACTGTTTATCTGCATTCATACGCACACTGTGTTTACACTTAAAGATGAAGAGCACAAGGCCAAGGACGTGTCGGTCTGTGACACAGGAGAAGAAAACTGGGCTTTGTAAGGCTTACCTCACTCCAGTTGTGATTAGATTTACTGCTAAAATGTGCATGCGCCATCTGAAAACATTAACAGTCACACGGAGATAAGACCAAAATCCTATAACTTCCACAGGGCCATCGTGCCAAAACAAGCCAGAAAAAGAAGACTAACAGATTGTATCCATAAGCACTTTGCCTGAGCCAATCGCCATTTTCAACATTTGCCAAACCGATATTAACATATGCCGATATTTAGCTTTTAAAGGTGCTGTAATGTGACTCTTGTGAGCTTTAGGCCATGTTATAATGCTGTTACCTTTTCAAAAAACACCTGGAGTTATGTTTTGTTTCATGGATGCATATTTGAGTATATTTGTTAATCTGCCTGCATGTCCAAAACTCAAAAAGTTTACAAATTCACAATTCCTTTTACCTTTTTGTTCAATGACATTTGCCATTCCAGGGTTGAAAGTGTCCAAATGATTCTAGAGAAGATGTATGAAGTTTAACAAGACTGCCTAAATATGCAGGATTTGTGCGTTAAACATGTGTGAATGAATAAAAACACAACTCCATGTATGTTTTTGATGAAGAAACGATATTATAACACTTTATAATATCGTTAAAATCCCTTTAAAATCCATTGCAAGGCTTACAGCTTTATCTTAAGCTGAAGTAAAGATCACAAATTAACTTTTGCACTTTTAGAATAATAATAAGAAAATGCCTTTTGGGGACATAATGCAATTTGTTACACACTGTTTAATATATAGACATATTTTAGCCTAATTGTCCTTTTATTTCCATTTATAGTCTGTTCAAAAAAACAATTCTGAGGCATTGAGGAAAAACTGGCAATAACGCACGGACTCACACAGGCTGGAGCAGTGCCTGAAAAATGCTGGTGCCAAATATCTACTGATTCTTTTATGTTGGCCAATACTGTTGCTGCAAAAAGCCAAATACTTAAGTGTATAATAGACCATATACCCTTGTCAATAAGAATTCTACCGCTAACTGCTGTGTATTATTTTGCAATGACCGCACAGGTGGTTCTGGCAGCAGTTCATCTCTGTTCTGTAGGTGGTTTTCAGATTCGAGATTTGTTCTGATGTCATGCTCTCGGATGGGGGCGAGCGGCAGTTTTTCCTATTGATTACACTGCACTTTGTCATGAAATATGAGAAAGGTAAATTCCCAAATATGGAACCTGATCATTTCTGTTATTGACTAGCCCCAAGACCGTACTATATTACCACAAAAATCTGCACTTGAGCAATATACATTTGACCTGCCCCCATCTGTATTAAATAATCTGTGTAGTGATGTAATCCGAAACAGAAACATCTCACGCTTTGAACACGAACATGAACAGATTTAAGTCTTTTCAGTTCATGGGAGTATAGAAGTTATAAAAATAGCTATAAATTAATATTAACTTACATATATCTCTACCATAGCGCTTTCTAAAGATAAAAAAAATTATAAAAATATATTGACCTGGGATATATATTTAAAAAAAGAAAGATTACAGCCATATTTTAGCCTATTCCCCCTTTTTTTTTTCCTTTTTGAAGTCACACAGTGCCAGAAAAATACTGGTGCCAAATATCCACCTTTTTTTTTACTACAGAGATTATTAAATAATCTCTGTAGTGATGTAATCTTTGAACACGAACATGAATAGATTTAAGGGTGAAGTCTTTTCAGTTCGTGGGACTATAGAAGTTATAAAAATAGCTATAACTTAATATTAACTTACATATATCTCTACCATAGCGCTTTCTAAAGATAAAAAAAATTATAAAAATATATTGACCTGGGATATATATTTAAAAAAAGAAAGATTACAGCCATATTTTAGCCTAATTGCGCTGTTCATCACCCTTTTTTTTCCTTTTTGAACTCACACAGTTCCAGAAAAATACTGGTGCCAAATATCCACCTTTTTTTTTTACCGGATGATACCGATATCCGCAGGTCTACGTATAAAGTCTATTATAGCACGGACAGCCAAAGCATTGTCAGATTTAAAAGCAAACTATTTTCCGCGGATTCCTACATATATCACCCATCTCGCTATAATGCACCACCTCATATATTGTCCTTTTTTTCCTTCTTTTTTTTTTTATAACACGAGAGGCGGGGCGAATATTTAATAACTGGTCTGTGTCCAATAAAGCCATTAGCAGGCGTTGCATTTGTCCATTCTCTCACTTATGCCCATGTTCCTTGTTGAGCTCATCTCTGGCTCCTCGTGATAGATGAACATGAGGAGAGTGGCTGTAATTCAAGGCTGGCTTTTAGGCCCAAACGGTACAGCAGAGTACACTCCAAATGGAAAATAAAAACAGGCTGCCACAACAAAACACAATGGATTGAGTAGTATGTGTATGCTGGTAAACCGTAATGAACCGTCTGGGCCAAATCTCCCCCTTTTACAGAAAACATAAAGGAAAGTGAGGTAGAATGGGCAAATTAATGAACTGACATTTGAAATTACAGTGGAAAGACTTTACTAAAGAACTCCAGATCTGTGTTTGTTTGCTGCTGTTTGTTTAAAGGGCAAATATTAAGCTATTTTCTACATACCTGGCGTTGTATTTTGTTTCATTCACACATGTTTAACACACAAATCTTGAGTATTTACATCACAAATTGAAACAGAGCATTTTGAGCTTTGGGGATGTAGACAGACTAATGATGCAAACATGTGAGAATGAAACGAAACACAACTCCAGGTCTGTTTTTGAGGAGGTATCGACATCCACAATAGTAAATTTTACATAATATAGGACCTTTAATCTGATAATTGTAATGCATTTCGTTTTTTCTTGTAATAAAGTACAAATTTGCATTATTTTTTTCACCAGGATACTTTAAAATGTTTTTAAGTCAGTAAAGATCAGGTAAAACTTTTAAAAATACCAGTTTAAACGTGCAATAAAGCCTAATCCTTCATCTTGGTACTATTGATTAAAATACTACCTCCTCCCGACAGGTTAATGACACTGTAATATCCCACCTTAACCTTTTTAAACACTAAAATATGATCCTCTTTAGCACGATGTCAGGAACAAGAATTGGATGCACAGAAATTGCAAAAAGGACAAGATGAAAATGTGTCAATGGACAATTTTAGCCTTATGCAATGTAGGATTATCTATATCTATAAAGAAATTCCCTTGAATCAAACATGGCAGTAGGGTGGGGTAGGCTGTTTTGCATTAGAGTAAATACAGGCTACATAAGTGCGTTGCGTTCACTCCAGCCTGGTCCATGAGGGAGATTACAGACTGATGAACATGTCCCACCTGTGAGAGGACAGGAGATGAGCTCGTCATATTTCATTCCAAAAGATGAGCTTGTTAGAACAGGAACATTTGGGATGAAATATTAACTTAGTGACCCATTAACTTCACAAAGTTTTAATCAACGTACACCACCAGTCAAAAGTTTGGACACACTCAATACATAAAAAAGTTTAATCATTTGAATATGTATTTTAGCTTCAGATTCCTCATTGTGACCATCCTTTGCTTTGTTGACGGCGTCGCAAACTCTTGACCTTCTCTCACTGCGCTTCATGATGAAGTGTCCTGAAATGGTTTTCATTTCACAGCTGTGCCTTGTCAGGGTTCATTATTGGGATAGAGCGTCCGAAAGAAGGTTTTTTTTAAGGTCTCTACGCGCTACGGGAGAATTTGTCCAATTTTGGCTGTGATTTCTTCTTCCTGAGTTCAGAGGGGCGTTACCTGACTTTTCGTCTTCGGGTGCGATTTTGAAACCACTGTGCTCCTCGTGTGTTTGGTGTCACGGTCAGATCGTAACCACCGCTACAGTAACAGCCAATAAAACTGAGCGTCAGGGGCAGACGGAGTGAGAGACTCAAGATACAAACTCAGGATACAGCCAAAATAAAGACTTTAGGACTCGCCTCTAGTAAAGTGGTACATTTAAAGTGCAGCATCTCATTCACATTATCCGTTGAAATTGTCCTCCACAAATAATGACATAAAATCTTTTGTGCTTTAAAAAACATGTATCTGCACCACATTTCACAAATAATAACTCAGTTTTGACTATCTAAACTAGAAGTGCAGTGCTTTGATCGTTTGAACACGCAAGAGTCTCTAAAGCAATGGTTTTACTCCTGGAAGGAAATAGCTGATGCGATTGTGCTCACAACTTGCCTCTTTTACAGATCTATATCCCTCTGCAGTCTTTGCAAGTGGAGATTTTAAATCTCATAAGGTTTTCTTTGTGGCTGTGGTGTGCACTTTTTATCACACATTTAAAAATCATTTAAGACCAAAAAATCCTGTCATGTGTAGTGGCCTTTAGTTAGTTTCTTCAGCTATCAGACATAGTCAAGTCAAGAAGGACAAAATAAATTGCAGGTCTACATATGAGTCTTGTTATTCTACAGGCCAAAAGGTTTTATTTTAATGTTAAACACTATGGTCAAAGCAAAGGACGTCTATTTTGAATCTTAAGTTTAAAACATTGATTGGTCACACATTTTGTTAACTACTTCCCTTATGTGTCCATTCATTAAAAGTTCTCTGTGTAACATTTCTAGTGAACCGTCCACCACCTGCTTGTCTCCACGGAAATGTTCTTGCTTTGTCTAGAATGTTCCACGATATAGAACCCAGTATATAAACCTATGTTACAATTCAGATCTGTGGAGAGTCCCCTTTACTCACAGAAGGGTCTATTGTATTTTTGAGCAACAGAAACACTAGCTGGATACGTTTAATGTCATACCATGGAGCAGGTTGCACTCGATACCATTAGATGAAAATGTGTGTTCAAACATCTGAGTGGAAGTATACACCGTGTTGTTTTTCCAATGCTGTAAAATATGGACCCAACGCACAATAATTATATTCGTGGCTGCTCGTCGAAGCATAAAGCTTTATTCCACACATATTATACAACACAATAAGACTCTGCGCTCTAAAGTTCAGCCATAAAAGTAAAATGTAAATAAAGCTATTGCACTGATTTCCCTATAGATAAATGTATTGATTGTGTTGACTCGGAGTATTAATATCAAGGGCACTGCTATACAATCTGGAGGGCAGGGGCCTAATCAATTAAGGCCTCATTTATTATTCATATCCTCTTAATTTCCCCAGCTATACAGTCTGCTCATGAAGTAACACTATGAAACAAGGCCCGCAGGAAACTGGACAAAACACTCCTCTGTGCAGTTAAAGGTGAATTGTGGAACTTTTTCCGAGGGTCTTTCTTCATTTAGATGTTGTTTCTTTGTCTGGAATGTTTTACAGTTTTGTATTAACACTTTTTTATCTTTATGGAGCCTAAACCAGACCAGGTTACAAGTCAGATCTGTGGAGACGAAGGTCAAAATGCCTGGTTTTTGAGGTTTTTTTGAACTATGAAACCACCTGCGATGAAATAAATGCAAGATAGATCTGTTTAATGTTATATTGTGGAACATTTTCTGCAGAGCAATGACATATCTGTAAGGAAACTGGACAAAACACTCCTCTGTGCAGTTAAAGGTGAATTGTGTAAATTTTTCCGAGGTTCTTTCTTCATTTAGATGTTGTTTCTTTGTCTGGAATGTTTTACACTTTTGTATTAACACTTTTTATCTTTATGGAGCCTAAACCAGACCAGGTTACAGGTCAGATCTGTGGAGAGGCCAGTCAAAACGCTTGGTTTTCGAGGTATTTTTGAGCTATGAAACCACCTGCAATGAAATAAATGCAAGATAAATGCAAGATAGATCTATTTAATGTTATATTTTGGAATATTTTACGCAGAGCAATGACATATCTGTAGAAACAAGTGACATACGCTCAACTTAAGGGTTCATTTGCAAATGTATACAGCCATATTGTTATTATGCAGGTTAAGTTGCTTTTGCTGCTAAGGCTTTGTTTGTAATGCTAGCTGTTAATGATAAAAGCCCCACACCTGCTCCATAACAAAACTCAATGAAACAATGCCGTATATACGCGCTGACTCTACAGTTTGCAGTGTGTCGAGGTTCCCCGAGGACTCTTGCGTGAATGTGCAGTAATGATCCCGTATGCTCGAGCTTTTAGGGCTAAATTGACGCTACCGACTCGTTGGAAGTTTGCATAAATCTTTGAGAAGAGTTGCGGGGAAGTTTTTCAGTTGCGGTGAGGAGTAAAATGAAAAGCGCTTGTTCGGTCTTCACGTTTTAAAACAACGATTATACGCTAAACTTTTTGGCTTCTTATCCG
>KN492841.1:0-18744 GCA_000787155.1 Scartelaos histophorus
GGAGACTGGAGTTTAGTTTTTAAACATTAAGTCCCTTCAGAGCCCCATCCCAATATAATCAGTGAATGAAACTACTGCACTTCACATCAGCTTTATGAAGTTGTTGTGTGCAGTTTCGCATCATGTTTTTGTATTTTTA
Source organism: Scartelaos histophorus (assembly GCA_000787155.1). Taxonomy (NCBI): domain Eukaryota; kingdom Metazoa; phylum Chordata; class Actinopteri; order Gobiiformes; family Gobiidae; genus Scartelaos; species Scartelaos histophorus. The sequence continues at coordinate 140 of KN492841.1, forward strand.
TGGAGAATTGTCGTGTGGGAGCGTGGGTGACGTAGGCTTGTGGGCGGAGCCTTGTACAGACTCTTACTGCTGACTTTAAGGAGGGTTTGAATAGTTCCCAAGAAAGATCGCTAACAACAACATGCAGGGATGACTCTAAAACATCTTCAGACACATTTTTAATGAGGGAGCAACGTTATAACCTGGTGGAAAGGTTCAAAAATATTGATTCTGCATAATACCTCCTTTATTCATGAAACTATTGTCTAAGTAGTATATTTCTGCCTCTGGACCTGCCTCACTCTGCCTCTGCCTCGTCAACAGTCTCATTATCATAACTCTGGTCTAAACTTTTCAAACAGAGCTCAATATTCCACTTCTACATCCACTCTGCTAAATTACCCGTTTATTTTTCCCCATACTCTAATCAGCTGTGGTGAAACCCAAAAAGCACATTTAAAACGCAACATTCTGCCAAGTTCTTTAACAAATTGCGATTTCCAAATTTCATAAACAGATTAACAAAAAATATGATGCTCTTGCGGTCATTAGTTAAGACAGAGCCGACTAGCTCCGAGAAACTTTCAAACTTTTGGTATGAATTTTTGTAAAGTCTGAATAGGAAATAAACCTTGAATTTACAGAGCATGTTTGTTGAGATGTAAACTACAGGATTAGCAGTTTTACGCACAATAAGACAAGGACATTTTGTTGTTTGTGGAGAGAATTGTGGTACTTAAAGGGCCTTTATTATGCAAAACTGAAAAATATAGCTATGTTAGAAAGTTGTTACCTCGAGTTGCGTTTTCTTTCAGTCACAGATATTTGCAAAATCCTTCAGTCGTTCAAGTAGAATCCATGGCAAAGAAGAAATTCAGTGTCAATTAGACAAAAAGTTTTTTGATTGAATCCGCCTCCGAGTTCTGCTGCTTGTTCAGTTCAGCAGCTTGGATGACCTACAAAACATATTTGACTCAAAAAAAAACTTTTGTCCAGTTGACAATTTGAATTTCCTTTGCCTCAATCACATGTTTATCTTTTATTATTAGTCTGTCTGCATCTTCAAAGCGCTAAATGGTCTGTTCCACCTTGTGTGAGTTCAGTAAAGACCATCAATTCCAGCTCTAAAATTATCCAAATGATTCTAGTGAAGGTGTACGGACTTTAAAAACACAGTGGAGCACTTCCTGTATTACTACATGACATCACAAGGTGGAATAGAGTGTTTCTTCACTGTGAGATAAGAACTCAAGAGCCTAAATGTGCAGGGTTTGTGTGTTAAACATGTGTGAATGGAAAAAACACAACTCCAGGTCTGTTTGTGATGAGGAAACTGCATTAGAATAGAAGGATTAGAAAATAGATTTGCTATTTTCATAGATTGAAATTTAAATTCTTCCAGCCAGCATAATCACCAGAGCCCCTCGTCCTTCACCAACGATACTGTCTTCTCATCAAATTCAGAACTCCATTTTAAACTTTCATAGCTATCCACAATCTTGCCTCCGTTAGCACTTTTGACTAGAGCTTTCCACAACATTCCCACAGAACTAGTTCACTTGAAACGCTTTGCACTGGTCCAAAGTTACCACCATGATTTTATAAGAGCTTTTCTCAATTTTCAGCGCGAAGATTTTCCATTATGTTAAAAGCTGCAAACTAAACGTGACCAGACGCTAAAACGATTCATAATTACACGGCGCACGGACGTAGTTGGAACTTAAGAGCTGCTTATACGATATTACTGTCCTGAGGTAAGAGCAAATACATGGAAAAAAAAGCTAACCGACACCACTATTCACATGGGATTAGTACGACCTGTGGATCTTTGGCGATTTGTAACGATGCGCCATGGCTAGAATTTGTGAAGTAAAAATTCTGCCGCAAATTACCGACTATATTTCGGCAAACACAGACGTCCGGTGATAATACTAGTCCCCCGTGAATCTGCAGCTAATTGTGCGTTTTTTCTCAGTGAATTTCAGTAAAAAAGTCATTTACAGATTTTGTTTTTCCTGTGTGAATGCGACGCAAGTAACACATAATTTGCAAATTATCAGACGTCCCCAGATTGAATTTATCCCGTGCGAGTATTGCTAAAGGTAAGTCTTGTCTTGTGGCATAATGGGTTAGGATTAGGGTTAGCAATAAGGTCAAATACCCATCATGCCGTGCTCTTCGTACCTGACGTCATATAAAGGCCCTATAAAACCTATTTTCTATCATGTTGTTTCCTGGAGTTGTGTTTTGTTTCATTCACTCATATTTAACACACACATTCTGCATATTTAGCGGTTGCGAGTTCTTCAAAACCAACCGTTCTGCATAAGCAAACGTAATTGTAGTGGATACAGCACAGGCCTTTAAAACATAAGGTCACAGGTTCAAGTCTTTATTCCGGCACTTTGAAACGGTCACTATGCACAGGCACTTATAGGAATTAGTTGTTGTTATTCTAGTCCTGTTTAAATTCTAGTCCTATTTTTAAAACACAAATCGGTAATTAAAGCATAAACAAAACAGTCCGTTTATCTGGATACACATAGAGTCGAATCCACAGCTCATAATCCTCTTTAAAATGCAATGTAAATCCAATTATAGAGAGCCAGGAGCACCCAAAGGCCCACACTTTACACGGTGTTAATTATGAGAAGACAGCAGTGTAACGTAATGGCCTTTAGAAACCACACAGAAAGCACATCTGGTCCTATGTGCTGTTTGAATGCACCTATAATTTAAGATAATTTTCTTCTCTTAGAGCCAGTAGGAGTCAGAGGATTAGCCTGCAGTTATTAGCTTTAGGTTCACCCGGAGCTCAGGCTTGTATGTTTTCTGTATAATTAAAAGCACCGAGGAGTTCAAGGTGTGGGTCAGGGTGTGGGCTGTAAATTCTGACCTGCACTTGGGGTTCTCACTCTCAAGTCCAAGATTAGTCCTCATTTAGTCCTGTTTTAGTCCAGGTTCAGTCCTGGTTCAGTCCTTATGCAGTGCAAAAGTCTGGCATGTCGACCATGTTTCTCCTGGGACACACACACAACATCTTCATTCCATTTTGAATTAAAAAATGTGTGTGTGTGTGTGTGTGTGCGTGCGTGCGTGTGTGCGTGCGTGCGTGTGTGTGTGTGTGTGTGTGTGTGCGTGTGTGTGACTGTAAGTGTGTGCTCTGAGTAAGATTGTACAAAAATATCAGTATATAGTACTGTTTAAAGGTTGTATAGAGGATTTTTCAGGAGTAAGGAGCACAGCGACTGTTCGTCCTTTTTCAAATGCTGCACATGTGTGAAACCGCCTCCCCGACAGAACCACCTCCTCTTTACACCAAACACCTTTACAGCCGCTGTAGAGTTGGTGCTGCTGTTATCTATTCATAACTGCAATGACATTCAGAGTTATAGTAAAGTTGTTGTGTGTAAGTAATGTATGTGTGGAAAAACTTGGCAATTACTTTAGATTTACATTTACGTTTTTAATGAAGTTTATACTAGAAAATAAGTTGGCTCCTCATCCCTGCACAGGACTTGTAAATACAACTAATAATACAACAAGCAGCAGCAAACAGATAGACTGATCTGATAGAAATTGACGTAGACTTGTTAACTATTGGCTGATGTTTATCTGGCTCCACCACGTCCAGAGTTGATAGATTCCTATATGTGATGATGTAGCATTGATATTGTGGTTACTGCATCAATATATCACCAAGAGAATTTTTTTTTAACTTGTTTTTATTAAATACTTTTTTTTTTCCAATCTGAATTTTTCAACTAAAATTTGGTCAGTCTGAATTAAAGATACTGAAAAGTAATGTAAAATCATACCCACCTATCACATGTTAAAGCTTTTTTCCCATTATTTTCATTTCAACAATTTTTTTATTTAAGTTATTTCATTTATCATGAAATATTATAATTCAAAACAAAACGACAATCTTTGGTAATTTGTTGTTTCTGCGTTCAGTTAGTGAGTCTTTGGCTCATCTCTGCTTCTGGAATTGGAACAGAGCATTTGGAGCTCTGGAGATGTAGACAGACTAATAATGAAAATGAGTAAATAAAAATGCAACTTGTGGGAATGAAATGAAACACAACTCTGGGTCTTTTTAGGTAAGTAACTATTCTAACATGGCTTAACACTCATACTGAGGTGAGTCCATTTTGCGTAATATAGAACCTTTAAAACCTTTAAAATCAAAACTCACACTTGTCCTAATTATTTGAACTCTCATGGTTTTTATTTCTAGGCTGCTCATGTTACCCTTGAAGGCTGCTTCATTGTAGAGCCTTCTAAATCTGGTCAAACTCCAAGAAAGAAATACGGCTCCTCGTGTGTGGAGCTCTGTGTTTAATCAGGTCACTGTGTTAATCTGCTCGCAGGAACAAAAGTGCTCTGTTCAAAGGCACCAACGCAGTCCTGCTGCTCCACTGGGACTGTGATACTGTGTGAGTCATACTCCTCATTCTGGTTTGTTATTATGTATTTTGTCTCAAAGGAGTTCATCTTGTGTGATTTTATGGTTAAAAGCATAAGATAAAAAGAGTCAAATGTATGAAGGGTCCTGTGTTACACTAAATGAACTCTACTGAGCTTTAAGTCACACAGTGTCACCTGCTGAAAACACACCTGCAGTTGTGTTTTGTTTCATTCACACATCTTTTATTATTAGTCTGTCTACATCTTCAAAGCTCCACATTCTCTGTTCCACCTTGTGATGTCATGAAGTGATAGTTTTCACATGAACAGCTCTTTTTACTTCAGTTTCAGGGCTCAACTGATCCAAGTGCTTCTAGTGAAGGTGTTTGGAGTTTAAAAACACAGTGGAGCTCTTCGTCATCATGTGGAGCTCAGACTTTTCCATGTTTCTGATGGAGACGAAGCTTTTTCTATTTACATCGACTCAGACTCATGTCTGTCTCATTATTGTTCTCAGTGCAGCTGTTTACACCACATAAATGGTCACTACAATCAGTAAGTATACTACTACTGTGACTACTACTACTACTACCACTTCTGCTACTACTACTACTACTACTATTACTACTACTACTACTACTACTGCTGCTACTACTACTACTACTACTATTACTACTACTACTACTACTACTGCTGCTACTACTACTACTACTACTATTACTACTACTACTACTACTACTGCTGCTACTACTACTACTACTACTATTACTACTACTACTACTACTACTGCTGCTACTACTACTACTACTACTATTACTACTACTACTACTACTACTGCTGCTACTACTACTACTACTACTATTACTACTACTACTACTACTACTGCTGCTACTACTACTACTACTACTATTACTACTACTACTACTACTACTGCTGCTACTACTACTACTACTACTATTACTACTACTACTACTACTACTGCTGCTACTACTACTACTACTACTATTACTACTACTACTACTACTACTGCTGCTACTACTACTACTACTACTATTACTACTACTACTACTACTACTGCTGCTACTACTACTACTACTACTATTACTACTACTACTACTACTACTGCTGCTACTACTACTACTACTACTATTACTACTACTACTACTACTACTGCTGCTACTACTACTACTACTACTATTACTACTACTACTACTACTACTATTACTACTACTACCACCACTATTACTACTACCACTAATACTAATATTACTACTACTACTATTTGAATAAATTTAAATTTCCATGAATTCAAATACTACTACTCCTACTACTGTTATTCCTACTACTAATTCTGCCACTACTATTTCTATTACTTCTAATACCTCTTCTGCTACTACTACTACCACCACTACTACTACTACTACTATTACTACTACTACCACTACTACTACTATTTGAATAAATTTATATTTCCATGAATAAATTCAAGTAGAAAGAAGTAGAAATAGTGACGTCTCGAAGGTTGTAATATGAATTCAGTTGAATATTTGAGCGGAGTACAGTATTTCAGTACTTGAATAACGTTAATCGTGTTTTGTCTTCATAACTCACCCTGGCATGTGACACGCTGCAGCTCACAGGCAGAATGTACAAACTTTTCACTGGTTTACACAGTTGTGTAATTCATGGGCAGAGAGGATTTGAGCTCTCAATAAATAGTTTTATTTCAAAGGGACAGATTTTTTATTTAGGATGAAAAATGTATCTACTTTTGACAAATGCATTGATCTTTTTTATTTGTTTGTTTTTTTAGATCAGTTTGTGATGTAGAAACTCCATTAGAACAAAGCATAAAAGAGTAACATAGGCCCTTTAAATTATGAATTCATTTAGATCCATAGAGATTCCTTTTTACAGTTTTCCAGATGGTCTCAAGATTCTAGAGCTGTTCACTTACCATTGATCTGATCCTGTGAGAGGAACTTTGCCTGACACACAGAGAAGGAAACAGCACAAGTGAAACAACGGCAAATCTGAGGGGGCTGAGAGGTCCTCAAAAGTGTGTCTGAACTCACCATGTTAAGGGCTCTGTGCTGGTCAGAGCTGTGCTGGTCAGAGCTGTGCTGGTCAGAGCTGTGGTCAGAGCTGTGCTGGTCAGAGCTGTTGTCAGAGCTGTGCTGGTCAGAGCTGTTGTCAGAGCTGTGCTGGTCAGAGCTGTGCTGGTCAGAGCTGTGCTCCTGACAGAGGGAAGCTGAGCCACACTGGCTGTAACTGGAGCATTAGAGTGGGTGGAGTGTGGAGCAGAGGAGGCTCACACACACACACACGAGTGCAGTGGGAGAGTTACAGTGTGTACGACAGGTCTGGAGGATTTTCTAATTTGGGCTAATCATACCTGGATCATACCTGCTTTAAATGTAGGGAATAGTTACATGAATAAAGAAGCAGTCTGCCAAAAAAAAAAAAAAAAAAAAAAAAAAAACACAGGCTCAAATTACAATGACAGGAGGTGCAGAGTTTTAAACACACCAGTGATGTCACACTTGGAGAACAAACAAACATTTGCATGGAAGAAAAATAAATTTGAAACTTACAGAAATAAAGCCCATCAAATAAATTCACTAAACAGACACAGAGGAGTGGGAATGTCTGACATCATTAGAATTTTTTTTTTATAAATCTGCCGTTCTGAGATGCATCAGTACCACATTTAACATTAAAATATGTAACACACTTCACTGACTTTATATTTGATCAGAATAAAACACAGAAACTCAGAACATTCAGCACTTTTTAGACACTCAAAGATGCTTCACAGCGTTCTTCATTCACTCCACACTCACAGCTAATTAATACTATTATAGCCACAGCTCCAACCACCAACACACACACACACACACACACACACACACACACACCACATATATACTGTGGTGGTGTCCTCCCTAAGGACACAATGGCAGCTCCACTGTGGCGCCTGATGTTCCCAGCAGTGTCCCATCTCAGTACTCATCAGAAGATCAGGTTTTGACTACACCACACACAAGTGTGTGTTTGTGATGCTGGTGTGTGTGGGCGCCACAGACTTCACACAGTGTGTGGATCAGCACTCCTGCCTGGAGTCCAGCCCCATCAGGTCTGGACTGAAGCTTTGGCTGATGCTTTTTAATGACCAAGAGAAGTACAAATATCAGTCTTTCAATTATTGTTTTCAACTTTGAAATGGGCGGAATATAGTCCAGAAACAGGCAGTGCTCAGCTCTGCACTTCAGTCTCTGACAGGCGGCACCACACTGTCAGCTCATTATTATTTCTGCTTCTCAGGTTTCTCATTTTTAAAATGGGCTGGTCTCAGCTTTTAGGACAAACTGTCAGGAATAGAACATTAGCCTGATTATATTAGTACTTGTTCTATCCAGAGAGAATCATTGATGATTCGTCTTTCTGACAGAGGACACAGTCCCACATGTTTGTGAGCACAGTCTGGGGCATGTTTCTGTCTGTGTCCAGTGTCCCAGTCCAGGAGGAGGGAGCCACATGTTTAATGCAACGTACTTTAGGAACAGTTTTCTCACATCTGATCTTCTTTGACATGAATTACATTTAGCCTAGTATCAGTGGCAAAGTAGACTTCCTCATCAGGCCTTTGGAGAGACGGGCTCACAGTGGACTGTTTATCACTTCAAATGGAGGGGATTAGTTTCATTATTAGATTCTATCATTATCCTGAGATATTGTTGCATTTTTTGAGCAATGCATGAACATTTTTGTGACTAAACAGCTGTTGACCTGAATAATTAGGCTGACATGCATGAATAATAGAGTTGTTAATAAGTTTTGGAACAGTCTCCTGCAGATGTGAGACGAACCTCTGCTCTCACCACGTTTAAATCCACACTCAAAATGTTTATGTTTAACTGCATATGACTGAAAGGTTTTTATTGTGCACTCTTCTCTTTAAAAGTGAACCTATCTATGTTATGATTTGTTTGTATTGAGATTTTAGTGTCTTTCTGCACTTGGTGCATGGACAGTGCTGTAGGAATAAACACGTCCTGCTTTAGATGAGCTGGAGGAGACAGAATCTTCTGTGACGGCCAAACTTCTTTCTCTGGGTTTATTTACACATCATAAATATTGATGAGAGCAGACAAGGTTTCGGTGTCTTTCCCCGACTGTTGCCAGAGGAGTTTGATTACAGAGTTACACTTCTGGTCTGGTCTGAAATCTAGCAAAGAGCATGATGGGATGAATTACTTACAAAGGCAGTTATAGAAGTAGAAAACATCCACAGAGCTTTAAAGTGATAAATCAGATCAGTGATTCCCAGCAGCCTGCGTTATTGTGTCATATTATCCACCTGCAGTTTGATTTGCCATTAAGATTCTAAATAAAGATTCAGCTGACAGTGCACAGGGCCCTGCGGCGTGTTCCCATGTGAGCAGACTTTGACTTTCTCCAATACAGGTATACACTGGATGGATATTGTATAAACAGCAAGAAGATTCCAGGTTCACTTCACAGCCTTTCTGTGTGGAGTTTGCATGTTCTCCCTGTGTCTGTGGGCTCTCCTGTTTCCCTCACCAACCCAAAACATGCACCATTGGTACAATCCTCAGCTAAAGTACACAGCAAAAAAGCTTGGGCAAACCATAAACTATAAACACTTAAATCTATCAGAAAATGACTAAAAAGTAGTGAAATGATCTGTCCATTCAGCAAGACCATTGTACTGGACAGATTCTCTTCTCTAGATTAGAATGAAGCAGTCTCAGAACTAGTAAGTAGAGAATAAACTTGAAAACAAGATGAAGAACCTGATAGAAGTTTGAAAATCTTGGCCAGATCAGAGAAATTTGCAGTGTAAGATCTGGACAATTGGTCGCGGGGGTTACACCGGAGATTCAGGAGCAAGACCGTGCCTCAACCACCTTCTCGTCCTCGCCACTGAACCTCAGCTCACCACAACCACACCTCTAATTTCCCTGAAGCCTACTTGTAGCAGCCTATCCCATCATTCCAGCTGGGCTCTGCTAACTCGACCACACCCTCCCACCCCCTATCTCTGAGCCTCCACCCAGCCATCACCAGCTCATCCGTCCAGTCATTCATCGTTCATTCATTACTTTGTCACATTATGTTGTTGGCGTGGTCCTTGTTAGTGAAGCGGCTATTTAAACATTGACGTCTAATTGTCGGAGTAGCAGCATTTTAGTATTTTTCAAACTTGTCTTTTGCGACATGAATAATATAAATGTGATACTTTTGCTCCCATATATCAGAAGATGCTTGGCCACTTCAGCCACAGAGGAGATCAGACAGTGGGAAAATGTCCTAACTGAGAGTCCTGGGTTAGGTGAGACTTAATAGCTGTTGAGAATAAAGGGATAGTTCCATTTTTTTACATAAATCTGTATGATATTCCCCGTCAGCGGTGTGGTGCATAAACACTGAAAAAGCCACTGAAAGTAGTCCGGCAGGTTTGGCTGTGGTGGCAATATGTGTTCAAAATAGTGATACATTTGTGATCAGTGATACATCACAAAACAGCTGTTGAAGAAAAAGTCAGAGCTCATAATCACTTGGCGCTATTTTCTCTCCGTTCATATCACTGCGCTGCTGCAAGCTGAGAGTCGGGCACGAATCCAACACTTTTTTCAGTTGTTTGGCAGTGTTTACCTGCTCAGACCGATGATGCTGCAACATGAGGGAGCTAACGTGAGAGCTAATGTGAGAGAGCGGTAAGTATATAATCTTGTGTAAGCTAGCAGTGCCAGAGTCAGACATGTTGCCGTTAACTTTCCGAGCCGTAAACACAGTGAAACAGGAGCAGCTTCACCTGGCGGCAGGTGCAGTGATACAAACGGAGAGAAAATAGTACCAAGAGATTATGAGGTCAGCAGTTTTGTGATGCAAATGTGTCACTCTTCTGAACACATATTTTTGAGAAGAAAAACGCTTTATTTTCTTGACCCCAGCCAACTTGCCGGAACTACTTTTGTCAGCACCAAAACCGGGCCAGAACTCGTCTCACAGGACTTTGTTTGGGGTAAGTCAGTGTTTATGCTCCACACTGTAGACAGGGATGACGTGCAGATTCATGACAAAAAACACCAACTATCCCTTTAAGATGTTAAGATTTGTTAGTCATTGAGATCAAGAACATCAAACAACAGCGAGAGACATGCCTGGGTAGACTATTACAACTCTCAATAAAAAAATCATGTGTCGGAATAACAATACTAAAAGTGTCATAATACCGTCACGTCTAAATAGAAACATTTCAGAATGGTCCCGGGCCTCTGCTCCTCATGAGATTCCCCAGCACCACTGAAGGACTGAAGTATGGGTCATGCAGGGGACACATTTCCCAACAAGGGCGATCGAGTAAACCTTAAATAGTCCACTGTGTCTGCCTCCATTCATAAACTGTAATCAGGAAGTTCTTATTACCTCATCATCACAGCAAAAGCACTTGAACTCCTGCAAACTGTTTAAAAAGTACTTCTGTTTTTCACGTTTTTTAAGACAAGAGCAGGAAATTATGAAATCTCTGTGCGTTTCCGATGCCTCAGCTGAGACTTCAAATGTTTGTATTAAACCGCTCTACATGATCTTCGTGTTTTTATTTCGCTATTTTGTCCGTTTGAAGTCAGGTGCTACAGCTGACGTCACGCTCCCTTAGTCTACTTTTTTACACAGTCTAGGGTCTTATGCAAATTCTAACGAAATGTGTAAGCGGATTAAGATTTGCTCTACATGCATTTTGTGTATGTTATTACTATGTACACAGATTTTCACATTGCAGCATTTTCAAACATTCTTATCTGTGTGTGTGTGTGTGTGAGACGTGAGAGGAATTTGGTTGAACGACGGAGAAAAAGAAGCGCTGAGACGTCCTGCTGTCGATGCGCATGTGTCAGTGTGTTAGTGAAAGCCGTCATGTGACAGGAGCAGACGGAGCATTTTGCGGCTGACTTGACACATACGATAACAATAAACCTGCATTAAAAAGCAGTGCGTTAATCCTGTCAGCGCCCCCTGCTGTTCACTGCTGGGACACACATCTCAGGACATGTTGAGTCTGTCACACACACAGCAATGTCACATCTATAGAGAGCTGTGGATTGTGTTTTCACATCATCAGAATTTTCATATAAACCTAATGCCTAAACCTATGCAGATTGTAAAGGAATTGTATGTTTATTGCCTTAAAAGGATCCCCGACTACTTTGACATACTGGCCTTACATGATAAACATTGGTGTCAGTAATACATATGTAATACCAAAAAACTCCAAACAAACACATTTTAGCTTTTTTTAATAAAAACAGGAGAAAATACTAGGAGGTCACCATGTTTGTTTGTCGCAAAGCATTCTGGGTCGATGACGTAAGAAGGTTGTTCGAATTCACCCTTTCTGTTGATAAAGACAATTTCGGCAAGATGAACAGGGCTTCTGTTCATCCTTTTCAGTTTCAGTTTGGAGGAGAAAGACAATTTGCGAGATGAACTGGGCTTCTGTTCATCCTTTTCAGTTTCAGTTTGGAGGAGAACTCAGCGGATGATGCTGGAAATGAAGAGAATCAGCGAGGTGAGTACTGCTACTGATAACAGACGGAGAGCGTCTGCTGTAAGGAGAACAGTTTTTTTGTCAGGATCAGTTTTGGGTGTGTAAATTTACTAATTTAATTTGCATCACTATTTGTTGAAAACGTACTGTACTGGTGGTTTTCAAATTACAGATTACAGAATGTGATGATGTCTCAAGGGTCAGATTTCTTTATTGATCACATTGTACTTAACCATGAAATCCGAACAACTTTTTTACATCATCAACCCAGAATGCAATGCAACAAACAAATATGGCGACCTCTTAGTGGTTGTGTTTTCAACTTTTTTATAAAAAAATACCAAAATATGTTCATTGGGAGCTTTTGTGGTATTACATTTTTATTAGCGTATTTTTTGGACTATAAGGTACATCTAAAATCATGACATTTTCTCAAAAATCCACAGTGGCCTTATAATCCAGTGGCCTTATGTGTGACCTTTGGTTGTGTTTAACCTCCAACCGATTTGATGTTGTCCACATTAGTCTAATAAGGTATTAGTGGGCGAGTCAGGAGGAGTAATATGTTGGCCACATATAGGGCGACTGTGCAACATACCGGTAGTTCTGCCGTGTGCTGTACAAGGACCCAAAATGCACCTGTTTGTGTTAGCTACAACTGAGAGTTATTGTAAATGACCTGAATAAAGTTTGATTTATCCGACACGTGTTTTGTTTCTCTTATTGCGCCTTATAATCCGATGCTCCTTACGTGTGGACAATGACACAACTGACATATTATTTGATACTGCGACTTATAATCCGGTGACCTTTATAGCCCGAAAAATACAGTACTGATGCCAACATTTATCATTAAAGCCAGAATATCAAAGTAGTCGGGATCCTTAAAAACATGAAAAACAGAATTAATTTACAGTTTGCAGTTATCCAAAGTTATTCCTCACTTACCTTATGCAATCAGGGCATCCTAATTATTCACCACAATGAGTTTATCTCGAGAGATCAGAGGAAGCGCACGTCATGTCGCTGTGACGTGTCCGCTCAGCTGGTTTATACAGGTTTTGGTGCCGTCTTCCTACGGGTGGAGGCAGGACGACACTCTGAGGAAGACCGCTAGAGAGTAGTCGAAACTGTCAGGTCGTTATGCTCCTCCAGTTTCTTCCTTTCCCCCTCCTTTTGTCTAACTGTGGGGAAGTCGCCTACACCAGCTGCAACCTCCTCGTCATCGCTCTCCTTCACCTCCCTCCCTCCCAGTTCGTCAGGTTTACCACACCAGGAATTAGCTTGTGACTCACTCTCTGAAGATCTTGTTTTTTGAATGTTTTGGTGCCTTTTTTCCTGGACCTTTTGTAATTTCAATTTTTTTCTGCTCTCAGTGCTTCCTGGATCTTCCGTCTCTACTCACCTGGTCGTCTCTTCGCTCATGTTGCTCCAGACCCCCCTCCCCAGTGCCCACCGGACCCAAACAAACCTGTGAAATAAACCTCTTAACTTCATTACATCTGGGCTTTATAACACAGGTATGAAAGCACACCCTTGGTCTGAAGAAAGTACCTAATAGAATAAATTACCAGAAGACCAAATGAACCTTACTGGAGAGCAGAGCAGAGTTTTGCTGTGAAGTCAACACCAAGTAACATAAATCGCTTCATCATTTGCTGTAGTACACTGCTGATTTAGCTCTATGGGAAGTTTTGAATGAATGTGCAGAAAAAAGAGTCCACTCGAACAAGTTAAAGGTAATACTGTACTGTGGTTCAGAAACAACTAAACCTGCAGTCTCCAACCTGTGGCTCAGGAGCTACCAGCAGCAGAATTATATTTTTTGTGCTTAATAACTAAATCTGATTATTTACCATTGTAAATGTGTAATTCTGGTTCAAAGTTGTGAACTAAAACATGGATAAAGGTTTGTTTTACAGGCGACCCCATCTAAAGCTCGCCATGGCTCTTATACTTTCTGTTTCTTGCTAAAATGAGCAGCTCTCTGGCATTTTCGTTTTATTCTCTGGCTTTTAACACTGTGTGAGTTGTGTGGTCCTCTGTGTCTTTTATTTATTTTATTTATTTATTTTCATTCATATTTTCATTCATTTTTATGTATTTTATGGATTTTTATTTATTTATTGCTAGCTTATGCTTTTGCTCTTATTTGATTTTACTGGTTTATTGTTTTAGGACTAATACAATTTAATCTGAGTGCTTATTTTATCACTATATTATTGTTGCTTATAGTGTGTATTTGTGCAGCACTTTGGAAACTGTTTGTTTATGAAATGTGTAATATAAATAGTGGATTGGACTGGATTGTAAAGGACGTCACCAGAGGAAAAAGGTTGGAGAGTCCTGAACAGTGGCTCAGTTGGTAGAGCACTCATCCTCTTATCTGAAGGTTGGCGGATTGAATCCCGCTCTCAACATAGACATTGTTGGAGGAGGACTGATACACTGACCCACAGGTTGCCGATGTGGTTCCATCAATTCCCACATATGAATGCCACCGATGTGTCCCTGAACAAGACACTTAACCCCCTTTGCCCCTAAATGTATGTGTGTGAATGGGTGAGTGGTACATTGGTGTGAAGCATTAAAGTTAAATTAAAAATGTGACATTTTAAATAATCAACTCTGAACCTGGGTCATCTGTTAAGTTGTAGAATCTGGCAACACAAAGTGAGGTTAAAGACAGGATTATAAGTTTGACAACCAGAACACACTATCTAAGCAGAAGCTTAATGAAAATGATGTTGTTTTTAAGGTTTTTTTTTTGGGTTTTTTTTTTGGAGAAACTGACAAATCCTTGGAAATCTGCAATCCAGCTGAATGTTGGAGTGATTGGAGCGAGAATGGGCACAGCTAAAGACAGAGGCCATTTGTAATTCCATTTTCTGCTCAAAGCTAAAATATAGAAAAAAGAGCTCAGAGATCTAGGCTGTAAATTATCCTAATGTGTATTGTATGTGCATTGAGTGTGTATATTCCGACCAAGGTACAGGTTTATCCACAGATGATTTTCCATAAGAATTAATATTTAAAACTCCATGTCTAATGAGTGTGCATGTGGATTTGAATGAATAATGCAGAAGTATACAGAAGTGGAACAGAGCAAGGCAACGTAAAGAGACACCAGGGGCTATGTCCACATGCTAAATCTGATTATAATCGGATTTCTGGGGTTTCAAGATTATTTAAATGGCATGCAAACCACAAAATCTGGTTTGAGCATTAAGAGGGACCATAATCAGACAGGAGTGAGATGGGTTTTGCTGTTTACTTTAATAGTTTTACAACAGAAATATGAGAATAAGCAGATTCAGAATGTTTTGTTGTTTTAAAAATTGATAAATGTTTTTGATTGAGGGAAACCAAAGCAGATGTCTGAGATGTTTGCATGTTTTTCCCTTTGTCTGAGTTTCTTGTGGGCAGTTTCCCCATTAAACCAACATCAAGGTAGTCCTGACCAAGACCTGCTCAGGATGTCAAGATGTGCCCCACTGTGCCTGACAGGTTGCCTCAGCTGCATTGAAGAATGGACCAAAAATATGGAGCACAGTTCCATGTTTGGAATTCCAATTGCAAGTATTATAGCAACCAAAGAGCCAATCAGGAGCGAGGCTGCGGAAGGTAATGCCACTGATTTGAGCAGATGCTTAGCAATGCTGTCAATCAAACTAGCTAAAGCAAAGAAATACTGTTATTAATGTTCATGACAAAGTGATTCAATCTAATTTAGTAACAAACAGGAAATGATGCAGTGAAGCGATCTGATTGTCCGAATTTGCCTCACCCAAACATTAAACCCCGCCCACAGATGAGAACAGCCAATAGGAATCAGCCTCTGTCCTCCTCACTCACACAGGATTGATTGCTTCTGTCTTTGCTGCAATTTTTTTCACCACAAATTTTACACTCTAAATTTTAATTGTTGAATCTGAGGCTCTGAAAATATGCACTGAATATTAAAGAGGTGATGTTTTTATTTTGAATTTAAAACATTTTGAAAAAGTGAACTTCAAGTTTCAGCGATTCAAATTCAGAATACATCTTTTTTCAGATTAAAAAATTTCAAAGAGAGAAATTCAGTGGTATTTAAAATTCTGATATCTGATATTCTGATATAATCTGATAAACTTAACCTTAAATTTAAATTGCATATGGTGTATTACTGAAACATGTGTGATTGAAATGAAACACAGACAATCTGATATTCTGATATAATCTGATAGAACAATGTATCTCCTATACTTAAACCCTAAACTTAACCTTAAATTTAAATTGTATATGGTGTATTACTGGAACATGTGTGATTGAAATGAAACACAGACAATATTTTAGGTATTTGTGATGATGGAACAACATTAAAACAGGTTAAAAGCGAACATAACTCAGTATATCATAAGAAGTGCTGCTTGTCCATGTGCGTCCATAGGTGAGCTCTGTATCAGAACATGAGTTTGTGAAGGTAGAGGCTGAGGACGGTTCTGGGCTGAGGGACGAACAGCAGACCCCTGTGTTTCCTCCTCAGGACCTCATCGCGCCACCAACAGGAAGACCAGAGAATTACAAGCAACAGGGCAATGGAGAAACTGTGGAGTACAAGAGGATACTTTGATTTAGAATTTCAACAATACCTGATTTAAAAAAACATAATTTCACAGTCTCAGTGCTCCCCATACTCTGATCTCATTAAAATCATACCTGGAGTTGTGTTGTTTGAGAAATCTTTTTATTATTATGTCTCTCTACATCTCCAAAGCTCAAGATGCTCTTTTCCACCTTGTAACAGTGGAGTTCAGAACTAAGAACTGTGCAGGGTTTGTGTGTTAAACATGTGTGAAAAAACTACACTATAACAGATCAGAAAATAGCATAATTTTGTCCCTTTAAAACAAGCCTAATGGTAAGTTATGGACGTAAAATTGTGCAAGGCTTCTATCTATGACATCACAATCACGGGAAGTTTCACTTTTTTGTAAAAGTAATGAAGCCTGTCCAACGTGATGTACAACTCCAGTTATGGTTTTAATGAGGGAACAAACCTAACCTGGATAAAAGCTGAAAAAGCCAATTTAATGTAATAGGTCTTATTTCAAATTGTTTAATAGTGGAAGCTGGGCCAATAGCATCTTGTTTCAGGATGTAGTATAATACAGGATTGTTTAAACATGTCTAAAAAAAAACAGTATAACAATCTCCTTTAACACTGCATTTAAATTTGCAAATATAAAGTTTGGAGGAGTTAACTGCCTGAGGGCAACTGCCTAAAAAATGTAAAAGTTTCTTCAATTATTTCTTGTTTATGACGGGCATAAATCAGTTTAAGATCTGAATAATGATCCCACTGCAGTGTTTTATGTGCACAAGTCTATATCTTTTAAATTATTCAAAATGTCAAGTAAATAAATCTATATAAATATCTAAATATAACATAAACTGCATAAATTAAAATGTTTTGGATGCTCCGAGTCAGGCCACGCATCTTGATTAATGACTCATGCAGATCTCAAAAAGTTTGCCCCATTTGTATTTTCTTACATTTTGTCAATATTCCACACTTTTTTGGAATTGTCAATCAATAATATGTCCACCAGAAAAGTTATGTAGTGCAACTTTATTGTGATCTATGTGCAGAAAGTCCATATTGTGTCTGTGTGGTTGTGTGGTTGTGTATTTTAGTGCATTAAACGTCATATTAAACATCACCTTGTACCAGTTTGAAGGTTGGTATAGATCTGTTTTGGTTATTGTAGTTTTCTTGCAGTTTTGTGTCACTCTGCTCAACTTGTGCTGCTTTTAAAGTGAAGTGCTCTGTAAATGCAGTTGGATTGTACTTAGGAAAACAAAACAGAAATATATAAAAATATAGAACAGGCCGAAACGTTTATGGGTTTGCTTGTTTGTTTGTCTGTTTCTTTACCTGAGCATCATGAAGAGGCCGTTGCCGTCGGTGATAAAGCCCCGCCTCCTCTGCCGCATCACCGTGGCGACCATTGCGAAACACGTGAAGAGGAAAAGGATGAAGGTTTGCCTCTCAGTCACCACAAACCTGCCACAGTCACACAGGGTTCAGTGCAGGGCCAAAGCAGGTTAAAGCAGCTTTTTTTAAGGTACATAAATAAGTAAATACAGTGGTTCTCCATTTTTCGCGGGGTTATGTTCTAACAATAATCCGTGAGGTAGTCAGCTTTTATTTTCTGTTTTAAGGCTGTAAAACCAGACATTTCCTCACATTTATGTCTTGTTTAAACACTCTCAAAGTTCAATCCTCTTTATATTTAAAAAAATAAGTAAAACCTTGTTAAAACGTATTGCTGCTGTCGTCCTTATGTTATTTTTCTCCGTCTTTATGTAACGGACCGACTTCTACCTTCCTTCAGCATGGTCAGACGTCCAACTTTTTCTTCCTCTGCATGTTGTGTGCGACCACAGGTGCCTTTGTCAGTGCAGAACGTTTCATCGACATTGTTGTTTTGTCGCAGAGGAAACTCGCAAACACACAGCTCTTCAGAGTCCCGCTTCGACAATCGAACATTTATGTCAATTTAGCAACTGAGCGCAATCTGTTCTACACAGGACCCGGAAGATTAACAGTGTCTACAGTCCCTAAGCCAGTCACAGAACATGATGCATGTTCATACACTGG
>JACN01022269.1:0-15119 GCA_000787155.1 Scartelaos histophorus
TCAACAAGGTGCATCAAGCAACAAACCAAGAAGTCAAAAAGTATCAGTTGTCCGATACAATGGGCTGATATTTGCACTTTTTAGCGCATTTTCTATCGACCTTCAATCCGATATTTTGCCGTGGCCAACCAGCTACTGAAAGAATATGTTTAAAACTTTATTGGAACACTTGAGCACAAAATGGACAATGCACAAAATGTGACTTCCCAGCTCTCTTATCTAGTTTGTTGTGAAACAGAGAAGCAAAAAGCAAAAAAATATTGGCAGAGCTCATCCACCAATCAATATCAACATCGACCATGAAAAAAAAAACTCTTGGGTTGATTTGTAGTATTTGGTACAACTGGAGTCTACTTGAGCAAAAGTGAGATTAAACCGATTAAACTTTTTTCATTAAAGCCACATGTTTCTGCATATCTGCATTAATGCCATCTACAGTAAATGATTTTAGAGTAGGGTCATCAGATTAAATTAGATACTCATTTGACAGGACTCACAATACAGACACAAACCTTTTCTGAATCGCTTTAGAATGATCTGGAGCTGTATCCGAGCACATAGACTAGTTTACGCTCATGGACCACAGAGGGATTACACAAGATATAAGACCATGTGTGGAAAATACTGTTTTTAGTGTCGTGACAAAGCGAAGTCAGAATGTACTGCTTCTTGAGGATGTGTGATACTGTGTTCTTTCATCTTTGTATTTGCTCGTCTCTTCAGAATGGCATCACTCCTCTTCATGTGGCCTCGAAGCGTGGGAACACTAACATGGTGCGCCTCCTACTGGACAGAGGCTCTCAGATCGACGCTAAAACCAGGGTAAGGACCACAAACACCATAAACCTCATATTAGCTCACAGGTCTAAAAACGCTTATTGATTTAATAACTAATGGATGGTTTTTATCTCTGTGGTTTGCAAATGTTAAAGCTGGGGATTACTTTAAGTGACTAGACCCAAGATTTCACTGTATTACAACAGAAATCTGCATTTACCAATATTAATTTTGTGTGTCCCCATCTGCACTAAATATTATTGCCGTTATTAGTAGAATGCTGTGTTGAAATCTTAAACCCACCAATATTTTAAGTAACTGTAGCTTGTTCTGTCACAGGACGGTCTGACTCCGCTTCACTGTGCAGCTCGCAGTGGACATGACACGGCTGTGGAACTGCTGCTGGAGAGGGGCGCCCCCCTGCTGGCCAGGACCAAGGTGGGCAAAGCACACACCATCTATTCAGACTATTATAGAAGAACAAAAATGATCCTCTGCCCGGCCTAAAAAAGAGTCTCCACATGGATTTAACTAAGTGCTCTCTGATCTGGGGTTGGTGCCGTTGGTCAGATGTAGGTACCTGAATATACTGAATGTCCAGGTTATTCCATCAGTGGATTTTTTTCTTCCCTGATGGCACGTGGGTATATTCCAGAGCAGTTATGAGCAGTATATTAAAGAGCAGTTCAGGGAGCACGAGACATCATTTTCACACATGGATTGGCCACCACAGAGTCCAGAGCTTAACCCCATTGAGAATCTTTGGGATGTGCTGGAGACTCGACCATCATCAATGCAAGATATTGGTGAAAAATGAATGCAACACTGGATGAAAATAAATCTTGTGACATTGCAGAAGCTCATCGAAACCGCTGAGTGTGTGACCTTTTTTTGGTGGCGACTTTTCTTTTGGCTGGACAGTGTAGTATATCTGTCATAATCAGTGATGGGAAGAATACTTTTAACGTGTATTTAGTTGCAGAATACTGAATACCTGCGTTAAAATGTATTTTGTAACATGTTCTGTTATGGGAGAGCAGCCTTATTTTTGTCTCACTGTTTCTTCTGCAGTAATTAATGTATAATTAGACTCTCTCACCAGAAGAACAGTGTTTTCTGTTTTTCTCACTAATACTGAGCAGTTTGAAGTCTAAATTGTGCGATCAAATACTGCAGTGTATTCCTTAGATTTAAAGAATCCAATCCACTTTTTTGTGAAATGTGCTCCACCAAAGTGCTGCACAGATATACATTAAGAACAACAATAAATAAAGAAGTAACTGTGTTCTGAATACCACCAAATGAAAAACAAAATAGAAGTAGGTTGGTGCATGTATTCAGTTATTGGTTATAATTGGTTTCTGTACAACACACTATAGAAAAAAGGGATACTGCGGTTTGATTTAACCAAATGTAAAACAGTTAATTGAACCTGGATCATAAATTGTGCCTTTTTCCCCTGTGTTTGTGTAGAACGGTCTGTCCCCTCTGCACATGGCGGCTCAGGGCGACCATGTGGAGTGTGTCAAGCACCTGCTGCAGCACAAGGCGCCTGTTGATGATGTCACGCTGGACTACCTGACCGCCCTGCACGTGGCCGCTCACTGTGGACACTACAGAGTCACCAAACTACTGCTGGACAAGAGAGCCAACCCCAATGCACGCGCCCTGGTAACATGTCCAAAGTCACCATACATAAACTTAAATGTCGCGTGACGGGTTTTTAGGTTTTTCCAATTATGACTTGGTGAATTACATCCACATATGTCGTATCTGCTGCCCATGTATAACCAGGTGGTAAAATGATTAACTTCACCGAATAGTGACCCTGGATTTGTGGTTCTGTGTTGTTCAGAATGGCTTCACTCCACTGCACATCGCCTGTAAGAAGAACAGAGTGAAGGTGATGGAGCTGCTGGTCAAATACGGAGCCTCTATCCAAGCCATCACAGAGGTAAACAGCACACAGTTTAATAAGTTTAATACACAGTTTACTCATCTAATCATTCATCAAAAAAGTGTGTCTTGTTCTAGATCCTTATTATATATCAAGTATATATCTATATATATCAATATCTGTGTGCTTTGTGCTTGTCGTCCACAGTCTGGTCTCACCCCGATCCATGTGGCAGCGTTCATGGGCCACCTCAACATCGTCCTGCTGCTGCTGCAGAACGGAGCCTCCCCGGATGTCTCCAACATTGTGAGTGCAAAGTCATTCATTGTGCTGTTTGTAATTATATATAATCCATGCATGTAATGATCCACGTAATCTGTTTGTGAATCGATGTTTCTATGTTTGCGTAGCGTGGAGAGACTGCACTACATATGGCAGCAAGAGCAGGCCAGGTCGAGGTGGTCCGATGTCTGCTGAGGAATGGAGCCATGGTGGACGCTCGGGCACGGGTCAGTATCAGCTTTAACACGGCCTTAAAATATTTCCAAAAACAAAAGCTTAAATGTTGAAACAGTCTCATTGCAACAGCCTTCAACAAACTGAGCAAACTGTAAACCTCATCCTTCTGCTCTGTTCAGATGAGGTGTTAGGTGTGTCATCTGTATGTTGTGGTGTTTGATTCATCTGTGTTTTCTGTGTAATGGGATTCCTTTTCCCTGGGAAAACAAATGTTTTTACAAGGACAATAAAGTAACTGACTGTTATATTGTTGTGCACAGGAGGACCAGACGCCTTTACATATCGCATCACGACTGGGTAAAACAGAGATTGTTCAGCTGCTCCTCCAGCACATGGCCCACCCTGACGCAGCCACCACCAACGGCTACACCCCCCTGCACATCTCAGCCCGCGAGGGGCAGGTGGAGACGGCCTCTGTGCTGCTGGAGGCCGGGGCCTCACACTCACTCGCCACTAAGGTACATGCAGTGTCACTGTCAGTGTTACAACATTCTGTGTTGAACTGAGACGAAGGGAAGACCAGCAGTTCTGTTGTTCATATATTGGAGCTGTGCTTAATTACAGCATTCTCCTCATTCTGTCCTCGCACTTTTACCTGTGCCTGTTCACAAAGTCGACAGTGGACTCTTTCTCTCCTGTGGTGATTTCCAGAATGAGGTCAATAGCAGGATACTGGAGCAGCTCACTGAAATAAATGGTTGTCATTTGTGAATTGACTTTTTGGATTTTGAAATGATCAAAATAAAACAACCAGTACACACACATACACACAGACACACACACACGCACACAGACACACACAGACACACACAGACACATCATTTGTCCTGCACAAATGCTCATAAATTATAATTCATACCCGCTGGTACAGCACATTTTGATTTGAGACATAAATAGTTGAACATTTTGAACCACACAAACACAAAACCTATATTTGTGTGAGTTAAGCAGTAAAAGGTCTGCATAAGTGTTTGCTTGACCCACTTGGATAAATGATACATGAGGCTGTACAGCTGCTGCTGCTGCATCTGAACTGTGTATGAGGCTTAAACACCAGTGGTTTTGGTGATTTATTCTCCTCCCTGTGCCAGGTTCACTCAAGGACACATTAACAGCTCTGCTCTTTGTCATCAAGTTTACTCACATAACTGTCTCATAAGAATAATCTACAGCAAAAAAAGTAATGTGTTCAACATGAGTTGTCAGTTAATGCAATATTTAGATTAATTTATGGTAAACATAGCAACTTAATGGACCCTTTCTGTTGTGACCTAGATTTTAGTCTCATCGTTTTCAGAATCTTTGTTTTTCTTTTTGCAGGATTTGAAATGTTAAATATCTGAAACAACAACTCAAAAAATAAATCATTTTGTAACTCCACCACACCTTTTACGTAAAAAGTGGACAGTTATCAACATAGTAGCCGACTTTGTTTAAATAATCGCTTTATTCATTCAGTCATTACATTAAAATAACCAATTTAAACCACATTTCCACATGATTGACCATTCAGCAGCGCTCTGAGATTAAACAGCAGCTCAGTGATGAACGACGGCAGGTCCGCTGGTGTTACTATGGAAACCAGAGCAGAACCATACGTCTGTAACATTAGCATAATGACACAGTACATACATGTGTTTCTAATGCTGCGTGTGTGGTACAACCAGCTCCTCCCCCTAAACACATCTGATATAATCCCAGCTCAAAACAAAGGAGGGTCCATCAAGTGGGGCCAGCACCGGTCACTCCCAGATTAGGATGAGCGAACACAGACAAAGAGCGCCCTCTGCTGGTTATGTGAGGCGCAGCAGAGCAGGACAGGTTTTTACTTTTTGAAACTAAAGGATTTCAAACGTGAACATAACCTCATTCATTTTAAAATTACACATATTTTAAAGCCTTTTTTGCCTTGTTTTTACATGCAGAAAGGCTTCACTCCCCTTCATGTGGCAGCCAAGTATGGAAGCCTGGATGTGGCCAAACTTCTGCTGCAGCGCCGTGCCCCACCTGACTCTGCTGGAAAGGTACTAGGCAAAAGAAACCAGCAATTTAACCAAGCAGCATATGTATATTTTTTTTGACCGATTTTGACCCCTTTAATAAGATTGGATTAGTGTTATATATTTTTCCCCAAATCTCAATACAGCAGGTTATGTAGGACATTACCAGCGAGTTGTATATAATAACATGTTTTTATTTAAGATATATCTAAATTTATAAATATTTGTGATTACTTTGGATAATTTATTTCTAATTTTATTTATGTGCGATTTTCAGTGAAGTGTGTGAAGTTTATTTACAAGAAAAGTTTTCAGAAAGGCCCCATTTACTTCCAATTGTACTGTATATTATTATTTCATTAGGTTATATTGATGATACTAGATGAACAAAACAAATTACTTAACCTCTTCCATCTTTTTTCATTTGATTGCATTATTTTTGGCATAACACTGTGACATTCTTTGTCCTGCACTGCAAAAATTGCCCTCCAAGTGAAACAAGTGAAATGATCTGCCAGTGCAAAAACTGAAATTGAATTGAACTGAATATCAAGACATCTTAAAATAAGAAAATATATCTAGGCATTCTTAAGATAAAATCACTTATTCTAAGCAATAATCTAAGTATTTTAAGTGATCTAAAATATAGCATAAAACCTAAAAATACTCTTGTTTTAAGAAAAGCTAATGTCTAACACTTGTTGTGCTTGTTTTGTGTGGATTCTAACTACTTTATGGACATAAAAGCTAAATAAGAAATATATATTAATATTTTTTCTTGAAATAAGCTTAATAATCTTAAATATTTAGCAGTCATTTAGTCATTTAGTATACATCCCTTACAACAAGATGAATATTTTTTTTGTCTGCATTTAAGAAAATAAATCTTGGTTAGTTTTATGAAATTAGCAGTGTGGAAGTTTAATAAAACTTTAAACATATTCTAATTTACCCTAAAGTTAACCATGTGACCTCGGCACTAACCTCTGGCCAATCTGCTTCCCCGTTATTTCAGAACGGACTCACCCCGCTCCATGTTGCAGCTCATTATGATAACCAGAAGGTGGCGCTCCTGCTGCTGGATAAGAACGCATCACCTCACACCATGGCCAAGGTGAGAGAGCGGCCACTGCAGACGGCCAGGAGCACGAACTCCACCGTGTAAAACCTAATTCTGCTAGATTTATTTTTGATTTCTGGACTAAGATAAAGACGATTTTCAACCATTTTCATCAATTTCAACATCATAATGATTCTGAAAACCCATTTTCAGACAAATTTGCGCAATTCCCAATACAAAGTAATAGCAGTTTTATCATTTTATCATGTGGATCATCGAGATAATTCCAAAGCTACTCAGGAAAAGCTCAGTTCTGTGATTTATTTCAGCGTTTTTGATCTTAGACTTAGATAAACTTTATTAATCCACAAGGGAAATTATTTGGACACATTAGCTCACACATCTCAATATAATGTCATAATAAATTCAAAATAAGTTGGAAAAATAACAAGAGCCTCGTGTCAAATATGGCATAATTATAAAAACGTATATGTAAAAGTAGAATAATGGTAAAATGTATAAATATAGTAATACAAATATATACCTCAACTAGTTTCAATAAAGGTTTTAGTATAGTTTAGTAACTAGGTGTCAATTTTTGTATATTCTTCTCCTGGACAGTCTTGAATTAGTAATTTCACTTGACATTTTACTCTCAGTTTCTCATTTAAATGAAATCTCACTTGTCCCTCACATAAAATCCATGTGTCGCTTGTTCCCGGGGCAGAACGGCTACACCCCTCTCCACATCGCAGCCAAGAAGAACCAGATGGAGATCGCCACGGTGCTGCTGGACTACGGAGCAGAGACCAACATCCTGACCAAACAGGGCGTGACCCCTCTGCACCTGGCCTCTCAGGAGGGGCACGCCGACATGGCCGCTCTGCTGCTCAGCAAAGGGGCGCAGGTCAACACCCCCACCAAGGTACTGCACAGCTCGGGAACCAGAAGTTGTGTTTATCTTCTGCAGTTTGAATTTGAAGATTGTAATGTA
This sequence comes from Scartelaos histophorus, assembly GCA_000787155.1. Lineage (NCBI taxonomy): Eukaryota > Metazoa > Chordata > Actinopteri > Gobiiformes > Gobiidae > Scartelaos > Scartelaos histophorus. Next base: position 7,248 of record JACN01022269.1, read on the forward strand.
CTGTATATATTTTCGGAATGTTTATTTTATTGTGATAAATGTGTTTGTGGCAGAGTGGCCTGACCGCCCTTCACCTCGCCGCTCAGGAGGACAAAGTGTCTGTGGCTGAGATCCTGGTTCGACACGGAGCTTCTCTCGACCAGCAAACCAAAGTATGAAGAACATAATTTATTCTTCATTGTTATGTTTTAGAATGTAAATCTAAAAACGTAAAATAAATATGTGTTGTTTTGCAGTTGGGCTACACGCCGCTTATTGTAGCATGTCATTACGGCAACGGCAAAATGGTGAACTTCCTGTTACAGAATGGAGCCAGTGTGAACGCCAAAACTAAGGTACTGTTCTTCCCACATTTCATGAACTGAACTGCAAAAAAACCTGGCCAAAATTTAAGATATAAACACTTAAATCTATCAAAAAATGCTTAAAAGTAGTGAAATTATCTGTCTATGCGGCAAGATCATTTTACTTGACAACTTATCTTAAAATAAACTACCTCTAGACTAGAATTAAAGAGTCTCTGGTCTAGTAAGTCCATAATAAATCTGAAAACAAGATGAATAACCTGATTTAAGTCTTAAAATCTTGGCTTGAAGTGTTTATTATGAACTGTGGTATCAAAATAAAAGAGAAAATCAAAACAAATTTATGGAAGTTCCAAACTTTTTTTAATCGCTGTGTAAAAATGTGTCATAAGATAAGTCTCATAAGATTCTCCTTGTGTCTTTTTGTTGCACATTTAAATTTGTTTAAGACCGAAAAATCCTGTAGTGTGTAGCGGCCTTAAGGCTCCATTTAAACTGGCCGACTTGGTTGTGGTTTGAGCAGAGTTTTAACCTGGTATAGACTTGGTTTGGTCCTTTTCTAGTCCAGGTTTAGTCTTGGGTCCAGATTAAACGATTTCCACACGTATCTGAGCAAAATTTGTCTTGCTCCAGTACAGTGTGTACTAAAAAGCAGCTCTTGAGGTCATAATGTGGTTTAAAAGACTCTCGTTGCAGATAAAATAAACTAGTTCTGGTTTTTATTTTCATTTTTAAGACAGTACAGTCCCCGGTTTAGTCCCAATTCAGTCCCAAGTTTGATGAGATTATTAGTTGGCGTTGGCGTTGCTCTTCCGCCTTCCACAGATGCATGCTGTCGTTGTGTCCTTGGGCAAGACACATAACCCACCTTGTTGTACGCTGGAAAATCGCTGTGTAAAAATGTGATTATTGACTGTGTCTTGAAACAAAACCACTCTACAATCTGCACAGGCATTAAAAAATAAAAATCACAAAATATTACTTATAAATAACATTACATCTATGCTTTCTCAATAGGTAAATTTCAATAATACAGAAGAAATTAAGAAGTGATTGGATTTTTGTTATAATCCAGCTGCTTTTATAGAATTACCCGAAATGTTCTATACACTGAAATGCGGCTTAGTTAACAAATTAAGTCAAATTATTGCTCTATCTTGTATAATATGAATGTTTTTTTCTGTTTTCCCTTTCAGAATGGATACACTCCACTTCACCAAGCAGCCCAGCAGGGAAATACTCATATCATCAATGTGCTACTGCAGTACGGAGCCATGCCCAATGCCATCACTGTGGTACGTATTCAAGCCACGTTCAGTCTACTGCATAAATACGAAATGTGCTACGTTTATGTCGTTCATGTACGTGGATTTTGTTTTGTTTTTCAGAACGGAAACACTGCTCTGGGGATCGCCCGGAGGCTGGGCTACATCTCCGTGGTGGACACACTCAGAGTCATCACGGAGGAGATAATCACCACCACCACGGTATGGAAATATGCAGAAAATATACAAACACCAAACGAATAAAACATGACTTATAATAAATATGCACTGCGTAACTTTACAGACGGTGACGGAGAAGCATAAGCTCAACGTGCCGGAAACCATGACTGAAGTCTTGGACGTGTCGGATGAAGAGGGTAAGTTCTTCCACAAGTTTTTACAATACGGCAATCTGTAATAAATTCAGAGCGACGATATTTGGTAGCGCCGTTTCTGTTTTGAGACTTTGAAAGATGCTAGACTTGAGAAATGACTTCGTATTCACACACACAGCCCTGAGCTTCACTGATGACGAAGTGATATCAGACCTGGAAACACTAGAAGGTACAGGGCATGTGTTTGGAGACCTGCTGTGCGCTTAGCATGGGCCAACACTAATATTTGTTTAAATGAGAATGGACTTGTAAATATCCAAGAAGTTTATAAGGTAATACAAATAATATCCTTCATTTTAGTGTTGTTTTGCCTCTGTAAGTAGAGGCGATAACTGTGAGTTTCATTAAAAGGCCATATTGATCATTTTGAGCCTTTTGTCATGTTAAAATGTTGTTGCTGTAAAAAATGTACTTGTGTTTTGCTTCACATGTTTGACTAATCTACGTCTCCAAGTCTCAAACTGCACTTTTCCACCTTGCGATGACGTGGAGACATGAACAATTCCAGGGCTGAAATGATCCAAATGATTCCAGTGAATGTGTGTGGAGTGTAAAAACACACTGGAGCACTTCCTGTATCACCGCATGACATCACAAGGTGGAACGGAGTGTTGGTTTGCAGGGTTTGAGCGTGAAATATTTGGGAATTAAACAAAATACAGCTACAGGTCTGTTTGTGATGAGGAAACAACATTTTAACAGATTAGAAAATAGTGGAATATGAGCACTTTGAGCATGTAGTGTTGATTTGTCTGTGTTACTAATGATAAAATATAAAAACAAGTGATTTGCTTGGCTTAATCTTACTTTATTGGTCATAGGATAAAACATTTACATATAATTTCTTTCTACAATAAGACTATAAATGTAATACCTTGTCTTAAAAATGTATTACTTGTTCTTCTTGGCATAAACCAGCTCTTCACTGTTCAGAATAGCATGTTGCTCTTTACTGCCACCTTCTGTCTGAGTGTGTCAACGTTTGAATATTTGAGAGTAAAGGCTGCCAGACACTACGGGAGAATTTGCTCGATTTTGGCTGCGATTTCTTGATTTCTTTTGAAGCTGCTGTGCTCCTCGTGTGTGGAGTCAGTGTCAGATCGTAACCACCAAACATCAGCGACGATAAAACAGAGCGTCGGGGGAAGATGGAGTGACAGAGACGCAAGATGCAAACTCTGTAAAAAGCGGAAATAAAGACTTTATTACTCACCTCTTGTAAAGCTGCAGCATCTCATCCACATTAGAAATTGTCCTCTGCAAATAATGACATCCAGTCCACAAAACCGCGCTGTTAATCCAGTTTGAGGCATAATTTAAAAGTAAAAATGCGTAAAAATGTCCTTACATGTGTCTGTTTATATCCACCCAGCGCACAGATCGAGGTAAAGCTGCAGATTAGCGACAGCGACTCTACTTCCTATGGACTTTATCGCCTCTTTTATGCTTTAAAAATCATGTATCTGAAGTATTGCACCACGGTTCACAAATAATAATAGCACAGTTTTGACTTGTATCTACTCTATTCTACTACTACTACTACTACTACTACTACTACTACTACTACTCCACTAAAGAGTCTCAGAGCAGTTTATATCCTGTGGTCCGCAGACATATCCCGCTGCAGATTTTAAGTCTCATAAGATTCTCCTTGTGTCTTTTTGTTGCACATTTAAAATCGTTTAAGACCAAAAAACCCTGTGGTGTGTGGCGGCCTTAAGGCTCCATTCAAACTGGCCGACTTGGTTGTGGTTTGAGCAGAGTTTTAACCTGGTATAGACTTGGTTTGGTCCTTTTCTAGTCCAGGTTTAGTCTTGGGTCCAGATTAAACGATTTCCACATGTATCTGAGCAAAATTTGTCTTGCTCCAGTACAGTGTATACTAAAAAGCAGCTCTTGAGGTCAAAATGTGGTTTAAAAGATGCTTGTTGCAGCTAAAACTAAAACTAAAGCTAGTTCTGGTTTTTATTTTCATTTTTAAGACAGTACAGTCCCAAGTTTGATGAGATTTCAGTGTTAATGCTCCGTTAGAGAACACATCGCCGCGAGATGACAGATTAGATGGATTGCGGCTTCAGTCCCATCTGCTCTGTGCTCATATCTGTAGACTCCTTGATAAATTGCAGCTTTGTTTTCGCCCGATAGGAGACGATACGATGACGGGTGACGGAGGGGAGTACCTGAGGGCGGAGGACCTGAGGGAGCTGGGGGACGACTCCCTCCCCGGACAGTATCTGGACGGGATGAACTACCTGCGCTTCAGCCTGGAGGGGGGACGCACGGACAGGTACCACCACGACCCCGTAACGTCACCATCACATGTGTTTGTTCGCTGGGAGGACGTGTTGACTTTAAATTATTACGCTGTGTTTTATTATCTGATACGAAATGCAACTAGAAAACATAGAAAAAGGAGAATAACATGTCTTTAATGAGCATACATACACACGTTTTATATAGTTTTGTATATATTCATCACAGTTAAAAAAATTTAAACATGCTTTTTCCAACACAGTAAATTATTATGGATTTACTCTGCCAAATATCATGACATTTAAAACAAAATTAATTGAAGTCAAAACACAAAAAATAGGGAAAAAAGAAAATAAATTATATTAGAATTGTGTGCAAATTCTAAATCATCATTAAATCTTAAATATGAACTGCTGAAGTACAGTAAATTAATTATGTTTTGAGTTCAGAAAATATATAGAGGCAAAAGCTGCAGAAATACATACTAAAAGCAACTAAAAGCAATAAGAATATAATGATAAAATAAAGACTCCTAGTCCTAAAAAACAATAAACCAGTAAAATCAAATAAGAGCAAAACCGTAAGTTTCAGATGTGATTTGTTTAAAAGGTCTTTCAGCAGCGGCATAATTTACATATTTAAAGTCAACATATTATTTCTGAGTTAAGTGTAAAATATTCACAAAGTCTGTCTGTTGTCCACTCACTAAACTAACCTCTTGTCTGTTGTGTGTTGTGTGTTGTGCGACCTGTCCGACTCATTCTTCATCGTTGGTCTTCATATCTTCTATATCTTCTGTGTAGTCATGTGCGAAGGTACGACAACGTTAACTCTAAATGTACGAACTTGGGCTCGTTTATACATGAGGCCTTAGGAATTTAGCATAAGGTGACCAGATATTCAGAATCAGAAACTCAAACACCCTCGATTTTGGGTGATTGGTAATAATAAAATTGTGAAAGGAGTCTGTAAATAAGGAAAGTTAATGTCATGGGACCAGTGTGAGTCAATATAATCAAGTTTTCTTCTTGTTTTTGAGCAGCTTTTCTGTATTTTATCTAAAGTGGTTGGATTTTTGGTGGTTGGTAATAATAAAAATGGGAAACGAGTGCGTAAATAAGGAAAGTTAATGTCACGGGACATTCGTGACCTGTGTGAGTCAGTGTAATCACGTTTTCTTTGTATTTTGGTCTCTTTTAAGCAGCTTTTCTGTATTTTACCTAAAGTGATTGGATGTGTAGGGTGACCAGAATTTCAAAATAAAAACCTGGGACTTTCCTGTTGATAAAAATGGGAAACGAGTGCGTAATTAAGGAAAGTTGTGTCCCGGGACATTCGTGACCAATGTGAGTCAATATAATCATGTTTTCTTTGTATTTTGGTCACTTTTAAGCAGCTTTTCTGTATTTTACCTAAAGTGATTGGATGTGTAGGGTGACCAGAATTTCAAAATAAAAACCTGGGACTTTCCTGTTGATAAAAATGGGAAACGAGTGCGTAATTAAGGAAAGTTGTGTCCCGGGACATTCGTGACCAATGTGAGTCAATATAATCATGTTTTCTTTGTATTTTGGTCACTTTTAAGCAGCTTTTCTGTATTTTACCTAAAGTGATTGGATGTGTAGGGTGACCAGAATTTCAAAATAAAAACCTGGGACTTTCCTGTTGATAAAAATGGGAAACGAGTGCGTAATTAAGGAAAGTTGTGTCCCGGGACATTCGTGACCAATGTGAGTCAATATAATCATGTTTTCTTTGTATTTTGGTCACTTTTAAGCAGCTTTTCTGTATTTTACCTAAAGTGATTGGATGTGTAGGGTGACCAGAATTTCAAAATAAAAACCTGGGACTTTCCTGTTGATAAAAATGGGAAACGAGTGCGTAATTAAGGAAAGTTGTGTCCCGGGACATTCGTGACCAATGTGAGTCAATATAATCATGTTTTCTTTGTATTTTGGTCACTTTTAAGCAGCTTTTCTGTATTTTACCTAAAGTGATTGGATGTGTAGGGTGACCAGAATTTCAAAATAAAAACCTGGGACTTTCCTGTTGATAAAAATGGGAAACGAGTGCGTAATTAAGGAAAGTTGTGTCCCGGGACATTCGTGACCAATGTGAGTCAATATAATCATGTTTTCTTTGTATTTTGGTCACTTTTAAGCAGCTTTTCTGTATTTTACCTAAAGTGATTGGATGTGTAGGGTGACCAGAATTTCAAAATAAAAACCTGGGACATCCCTGTTATTAAAAATGAGAAACAAGTGCATAAATAAGGAAAGTTGTGTCCCGGGAATGTGGGTCAATATAATCACTTTTTTTTGTGTTATAAGCAGTTTTTCTGTATTTTATCTAAAGTGGTTGGATTTTTGGTGGTTGGTAATAATAAAAATGGGAATTGAGTGCGTAATTAAGGAAAATTGTTAAGCAGAGGCCATTCTTTATCAAAATGTGAGTCAGTATCATCACATTTTCTTTGTGTTTTGGTCATTTTTAAGCAGCTTTTCTTTATTTTACCTAAACAAGTGACAATGTATGCCTCTTTTTACTGTTGGAAGGTCTAAAATTGGTTAAAAATTGGTAAAAAATCAGTAGTTTTGGATAAATCTGCTGGGAGAGGGGGCACAGGGCTTAAAACTGGGACCATCCTGGGTAAATAGGGACTTAGTAACAGTATCTTGATTGTGCTGGAATAGATTTTCAAAGCGTTTTACTAAATAGATTTACAGAAGTAGAAGCTCCCATCGTCTAATTCTGTCCTCATATGTGTCTGTTAAATCATGGTTTTATATGTATCTGTGCTGATCTGCTGTGGTTTCCAGTTCGGACAGGTCCTTCACCCCGACCCACCACAGCTACTACTCCCCCAAACACGAGGGTCTGATGGAGGAGCTGCTCAACAGTCAGCAGGTACGGCTAAACTACCATCATTTTATTCATTTATTTGCTATTTTTTAGTCATTTAAACTTAATTTCGTATTGTGTTCTTCAGATTTCAGCCTTGGCCAGAGAGAACGACAGAGAAAACTACAGACTGAGTTGGGGCACAGAGAACTTGGACAACGTGGCCCTGTCCTCTAGCCCCATCCACTCTGGGTAAGTCGGACTTTTTAAATATAAGTATAAAATATGACCACTTTTATCTACAGGCAAAGAGAAAATATGTCTGTTAAATATGTTTAGTGTCATTTTTTTATTAGAAACCAAAGAAATGAACAAATTAATGCATCTTGCTATAGTTTACAACGCTGCAAAATTCTCTGATCTGGCCAAGATTTAAACACTTATATCAGCTTATGAATCATGCTTTTAAATTTATTTTCAATTTATTAGACCTGAGACTGCTTAATTCTAGTCTAGAGGTAGTTTATTTTAAGATAAATTGTCAAGTAAAAGTTAAAATTATCTTGCTGCATGGACATCGGACAGATAATTTCACAAATTTTAAGCCATTCTTTGATAAATTTAAGTGTTTTTATCTTAAATTTTGGCTATGCTTTTTTGAAATGTAATGATTTAAAAGGCTGTATGTGCTTATAATTGTAAAACCTCTATACGTCCAGTAGATTTTGCGCTTAGCAAATCTAAAACTCATTTATTCACAGTTACAATTATGTTTATATAGTGTTGTTACTTTTAAATGTGTAATAGACATGA
>KN492843.1:8688-36672 GCA_000787155.1 Scartelaos histophorus
CTCTTTCTTATCCAAGTAAATGTTAAAATATATTTTGCGAACTTTTCCTGGAAATGGAAGAAGACCTCATCTGTGCATTGCCCGAGGAAAGAACTGAAACTTATAAAAACGTCACCTGTGAGAAATAATTTTGACAGGTGTCTAAGCATTTCACTCAAGAACCCTTTTCACATCTGCTTTATTCATATTTTACAGCCCTCGTAGCAGTTTGCATTCAGCGTCTTGCCATGGGACCCTACAGATCCTTCTTGGCAAGTCCTTTTGTGTTTCGCAAGTTTCGCTGGCCAACACTATACAGCACTATACTTTGCCTGAAGGAGCCCTAAGCCCTTAAAGCAGTACATCTCCCTTCATGGTCTGCTAGAAGCCAAAACTGTGAGGCAGCTTTTTGGGGAACACTTGATACCACCACTATATGTGCTCCAATCCCTCAGAATCTAGTTATTTTTGATATATTAGCCTCGAAACGCTACCCAGAGTTCATGTTTTCTTTTAAAGTCTTCAGATGTTAGCTTTGGCCTGCTTCCTCCCCGTGCCCATAATCACATGACACCCGGACGACTCTGTTCCATCCACTTCTCCAGTTTCACTCCTTTCTTGCTCCTCTCTTTGCTTCTAAAAGCCTTCGCCCGCCGTCCTCAAAACGAATCCACGTACGAAAACATTACGCCTTTTTTTATGAAACGGTGCCACAGATGGCGAGTGGCCTAGTGAAAAGTACACTCCCTTTGGTGCCCACAGCCCTGCATGAATCATTCTGCCCTTAAGTGGGACACAGAATTAAGTATAGGAAAATTTGCTATCCCATCTTGTCCATTAGGGCGCTTTTTACAACCTATTAGCTAAGAGTGTAGTGGTAGTGGAGGCTAAGAGGCAGGGTTTGAGCTAGGCTGACCATCCAAAGCGATGACACTTCCAAAACTGCAACCGTCACCCCACTTTTTTTTTTGCCCCCTCTACTTCCTAGACATCCCCATACTCCTTCGTCACATCCTCCCCCCGATATATGCAAGACTCGTGTGCTAGTTTGAAGCTCGTCAGGCTGCACACCGCCACTTTGCCATATGACAACCGTCCGCACGCGCACGTACCGCACACTTAAACCCAATCTCGCGTGCAAATGTGTCCGGATTGGGGCATTTAGAGAATTGTTCAGCGAAGAGGAGGAAGAGAGCGAGGAAGGAGGGGAGGAGGAGGAAGAGAGGTGACAGCCACGGGGATGCAAAACGAGCGAGAGGGAAAAGGCAGTTGGAGAAAAAAATACTATGGTGTCACGAACGCTTACCTTCCTAGATGAAACAGCTCACCTGGACGCCTCAAAGGAGCAGACAGTACGCATTCAGGCCAAAGCTCTCTTCCTGCAACCCAGCTGAAAACATCTCCCTCCTCCCTCCCTCCCTCCCTTCCTTCTTCTCTCTCTCGCTTTGCTTTGCTTTCTCTCTCCCCCCCCCTCCGTCTTGCTGTGTTGCCAGTGATGAGATTGTACTATGGGCAGAGCAGCGAGGAGGAGGAGGTGGAGGAGGGGGGTACGGAGGGATGGAGGCGTGTTCAAAGCATGAGTGAGTGAAATCCGAGGTAGCGTATTAGGAGCTCCGTATTAGGAGGCTGATTCTGTGTTTTTGCCTTACCCGGCGCAATCGGCCCTCCCCTGGGTAAGGAGATGGGGGAGGTCGGGGGTGCGAGGAGGGGGGGGTAGTCGGCGAGTGGTGAGTAAGTACAATGTGACAGATGGGAGCGGAAACACTGTGGAAGAGGGAGACGGCGCGAAGTGAAATCTTAGAGGACCCCCACATTTACACGTGGAGATGGTACAGCCCGGAGGAGTTTGAGGAAGCAAACAATAGCATCTGCAGCATTAGCGGTTAGCATCGTGCTCTATACAGATGCAATGGCTAAAGCTATCTCCAGTACATGCACAAGATAGCGTACTATTTATTGTCATTCAGAATGGCTTGAAGATGCGTTTAAGAGCATCACTACTTGAGCCAGTAACTATGACAACAGCAGCATCAATGTTCACTGATGTCTTCATTCATCTCATTATGCAAAAGCTGCCATCTCCTGTCTCCATGGTTTATTTATTGGCTGAACAAATAGGAGAGCGTGGAGTTAGACTTTGCAGAGCATCCATACAGTGACTCAGTGGTCATGACCTTGGTCCAGCAAATCATCTGTTATTGTTTGAGTCCAGACAGTCTCAAGTGCAGTCATCCAAGGACATCTAACCCAATGGGTATTTTCAACTAAATCGACTCATAATCTTTAAGGTTTTATACCTATTCTCCTATGAAGTGTATTATGTCAAATTTCCAGAAGTTTATTAAATAGATTAGCCTTGCCTTGCAACAATGTAGTGGCTTAAGGTAAATAAGAGTTTGAAAAGAAAAAGTGTCAGACATGCAGTCAAGTTATATAGTGAATTATATAGTGAATAAAAGGGCCGATTTATTAAGCAAAATTTTCTCTTGATGATATAATGTTGTTACCCCCTTAAAAATATACATGGAGTTGTGTTTTGTTTCATTCACACATGTTTGAGTGACCCTGCATTATTAGTCTGTCTCATAGAACTATAATAAAATCTGCAAAGTGAATCCAAGATGGCGTCATATTGTTTTCAATGGCTTGTGCTCACTGGTGTATCACACCAATGAGCAAAGGCAGAGCTAAGCTAACTCTTACAAAGATGACTTTTTTTGAAAGTTCATTTTGTTAGAATACAGAAGAATCTGGCTCTGTGGGACAAAGAGGGCCGGAGCTGCAGTACCAATGGAGCGGTCGCAGACAAAGGGGGCGTGTCTTATTATAAACCCATGGTCTGTCTTCTCCAAAGCTCAAAATGTTCTGTTTCACCTTGTGATGTCATGAAGCAGTTGTTTTCAAGTTATTAGCTGCCTTTGCCTTGAGTCCAGTAGAGACTGGAAATTCCAGGGCTGAAATTATCCAAATGATTCTTGTGAAGGTGAGAAGAACTAAATGTGCAGGTTTGTGTTTTGTGTGAATGAAACTAAATTAAATACCTCAAACAGGCCTAAGTAAGCTTATTGCGAGGCAAACACAAAAACACAAGGTGGATGGATTTACAGTCTATGGTTTCTTTTGAGAAGCACATAGTCGTATCTTTCCAATAACGCCTGTGTCCACAAAATAAATATTAAGAAAGATCTATACATGTCATAGGGCACACTTAGCTGTAATGTAATATGTGTTTTACATTTTAGAAAAATAACCACATAAAAACAGAAATGCAATTTTCCAATAACTGAATTTTCTCCTCAACATTAGCAGTGGGTGATGTCACTATTGTGTGTCTAATCTTATTGATGGAGTCCCTCAACCCATTTTGGAGCCAATTACTTTAAATTTACGGTTACACCAGAAAACCATGGAGCACTTGACCTGTGCCACGGCCCATTACATCACCCCACCAGCGCCCACACCCTCCCCCACACACACATACACACACACACACAACAACACACACACACGCACACGCACGCACACTTAAAGCTAAACATGAGATCAGGTGGTTAACCAGAGCCTTAACCAGAGTCTTTACAATAAAACTAGTTTATGTGCTTTTTTGCAGTCTCTGGGGTCTGATACTGTGCTGTTAAGGAGATTACACTTGATGGAAAACAACTGAATATAAAATGTCAATGAAAAACCTCAATGTGCGTAGACTATAAAGTATCATGTATTTTAAAGCAACCCACTGCCACTTGTAGACATTAACTGATTTCTTTGTCTTGGCACTGGAATATATGCTCTATTTTAAGCTACTTTGATTAATAAAGTGGAATATATGGCCTAGAATCATTACTAAATATTTGAGATTTACGAATAACAGGAAAATGCAAGTTTACTTTGTTGCCCTCTGGTGGCTTTTGGATCCATTTTTGAAAAAGATCTAGAAGGAAGTAATATAGGGATTTTTTTTTTTGTATTTAGAGATATTTTTTACAGTCACTGACCACACAGGCGGCACAGTGGCAACACTCAGGCCTCACAGCAAGAAGGTTACGGGTTCGATCCCCGGGTCGCCCGGGCCTTTCTGTGTGGAGTTTGCATGTTGCCTCCCCGTGTCCAGGTACTCCGGTTTCGCCCAACAACCAAAAACATGCAACACCCTATGAACAGTGTACAACAAGGGACTGGCGGGGAGTCCCTCCCTCCTGTGGGTCACCACCTGCAGAGGGGTTCATAGGGTGTGGGTCTGGTGCACAGAGTAATGGGCAGTGCTGCCCCCATGACCCAGCTGGATTAAGCAGGAGAAAAAGGATGGATGGATGATCATTATATCACATTTACTTTACTGTTAAAGTTCCTCCTATATTTTCCAAAACTAACTCTTGTAAGCTTTGTTTTAGCCATATTACAATGTTTAACAAAAACACAAAACACTCTGGGTATGTTTTTTGGAAGTTTCAGACATGTTTGAGTAAGCCTTTAGTCTGTCTACATCTCCAAAGTTTAAAATGCTCTGTTCCACCTTGTGATGCATCATATTGTGGTAACTATAAACTTTTACCTTTTGTACCTTTTGAGACAGGAAATTCCAGAGCTGAAATTAACCACAATAATGGTTCTAGTGAAGGTGTATGGGGTTTAAAAACACAGCTGAGCACCTCCTGTATTACCACATGACATCACAAGGTGAAACGGAGTGTTTTCTGTCTGAGAGAAGAACTCAGCCTAAATAAGCAGGGTTTCTGTGTAAGGCATATGTGAATTAAACAAAACACAAGGTACAATTTTGATGAGGAAACATTATGACACAGATCAGGAATTGGTATAATATGGACCCTTTAACTACAATATTGCATTCTTATTTTGTGGAAATTAATTAAATTAAATTAGCTGAAATTGCATCTTTGCATCTACATTTTGGATTGATGGACAATACTTACTCAAAATACAACTCAGAGTAAGAGTTGGATCTAAAGGTTACTCTGATGATAAAATCATTAAAGTCAATTTAACATTATGTTCTTTAATATGAGTTTGGCCTATCACTCTCTATATCACTCTCTATATTGACGTAAGTGAAGGTGCTTCTCCCCAGTGCTACTCCACAGTTTCTCCTCCTTTGTTCTCATTGTCGCACACACATGACCTTGACTGTCTGGTTTGTTGCTACAGGAACAGAGTCTTGTCTTTTGTGTTACTGTGGGGCCGGACAGGTGTGAAATGCCCGCGCAAATTGGATCCAAACCCAATGCCAGACTGTATCATTCAGGCGAAAACACTTTAAGTCAAATAATGATTACAGTTTCAGCTGAAAATTTCAGAAACCAAGATCATGAAGTGGTAGTACCCAGTGCCATCTGAGTAAATACAGTGTTTAGGTATTCGCCATAAAAAGCTCAAATTAGGATCAGTATCAGGAAAACTGAGAATTACATATTCTCACCTAAATGACAATGGCCCAGAACTAAACCAGGACTAACAAAGAAGATTCATAACCTGGAAGTAAATGATTAAAAGTCCATGAAAATTGCAATGTAGGTCCACAGTAGAACTAATAATGGATTTGATGGACAGGTCCATATCACTACATTTACATCCACAGGCAACTCAAGTATGTTCTTGATCTTATTTTGTCCTGTTTCATTTAGTCTAAATGCAGGTCAAAAATTTGGCATTAGCACTAAAATGATATACCTATAACATACATACAGCAAATAAAGATAGGTAACAACTCATTTACTTGGAGCACATAATTGTAAAAGTAGAAAATAAATAGAAAATTAATTGCTGCCAAATTATTTGCTCTCTACAGTGCAAATAAACATATCAAAGCTACAGTAAATTTCATTTTTTTAAGCATGAACCAAAACGATGAAATAACTATATCAAGGCTGAGGTGAAGAGTCCATAATTTGTCTCAATGCTGATCTAAAATGAGTATAGACAGTATGCATATCCATAATACATGTCTACTATTTGGATCACTCTTTCTTCCCCTGTGCAGTTGAATGCCTCTCCTAGTGTGATCAGAGTGCGCTGTTAGATGAAGCGTTTCTCCCACTACAATCAAACTTCTCCAGAATTTAACTACCAGGTCAGAGATATAGTTTTCCTGCCGTGTATGAAGTCTTTAGTTTTACGATTTGAGAAATGAGCGCAAGAGAGGGCGTCGTACAGGTCGAAAAGTGCAGACGCCTCTAGAGGAGACGTGGGGGTAGAAACTAGCTGGGGGTCATTCATTATTCAGCGATGCATTCACATTTGGCCCCCGACTCTGCTCCGGAAGCCCATACACACAGCTGCATGTACAGTATGGGGGGCCACTGGGGGTTCTGACTGCCCTGGAGGGGGAGAGAGGAGAGAGAGGAGGGGGAAGGGTGAGGGGTAAAAGGTGAAGCTAAACAGACAAGGAACATCCCAGAAAGACCAAACACAGGCTCATGGGGAAATGCTCGGCGTGATAACAGTGTCGGTAATACAACGTTAGGATGTTCTTTTTGCTCTGGTAAAATTGCTTCAATACAATAACATAACAAACAAGATGATGATACGTCTTTTTTGATAAGCTTTTGTATTTTTAACAGCTAAGACAATACAACTATCTTGACGTAATATTACCTACAAGCATTTAGCGTCATATCATATCAACTAAAACATTAACTAATGGTGATGAAACAAAAATGGCTCCGTTTACAACTTACAACTAGCTCAACATTACAGCCCGCCTAGAATTACTTCACACAAACAAATTTTCATGGATCAGTATTAGTGCATCCCTACTACATTTAGTACAGTTCAGCAATATTTGGAAGTATGCAGTACTCAAATACATGTGGAGCTTAAATTCAGCCTGGAAGACCTAAATTAGCTCCAATCTACCTCACGGCTTCTCCAGACTTTGCCTGCTCCTCAGCCTTCATCACCTAACTGCCAGTCCTCCTCCCTGCTCACCTCCTCTTCATCTGCACAATTTAAACTTGAATTGGAGATGTTTGGCTGCTCTGGTTTGTGCAGTGCCCCGTCTCCTCCCCAGGACCCCTCAGCCTCTCATCGTCTCCTTCACTCTCCTCGTCCTCACCTCTACCACCTCCAGTGTCCAGTCCCTGGGAGCGAGACATCTCCTAAACATCATCTAATCAGCCACGCCCTTCATCGTAATGTCTCCTGGGTCTGAACACCGACTCATTCAATAACGCTACTAATACTTTCTCTTTGTGTCTGAGTGTCTCTCTGGGTTGAAATATTGATATACTTCTACTTCTTTCACATCTGGTCTATAGCTAAAACTGGTAATTTTCCCTTGGTCTGTGGCTGTAAAAATAAATGGTTCAATTCTGAAATATGATTACTACCCAAAACACATATTACCCGTAATGCACCTCTGAAATGGTTTCTCGTTAAACAGTGACTGCATGGAAGAGGCCCATATCGATTTATTCATCACAAAGTCATTTCAGAGAAGAATTTAGTACGGCCAGCGAACACAACGGTGTGCTTTGATTGGATGGCGAGGTGGAGGTCTTTTGTCTGGTTAGACGTGTACTCTTCTTGGGTTAAAATGCAGTTTAAGTCTCGTGTCACTGGCAAGACCTATAGTGAAATGTGATCCTCTTCAGTGAGCACAATTGGAGAGAGGTGATGGATCGTCATGGGTCAGAGGGAGGATATAAAAGCTCAAAGACTGCATAAGACTGTTTCTTATAACTATGGTCTTCACAGAACAATATGCATATACAATATTATGTATACTATTGCAGTTGTACATAGGATGAAATGTTAAAGAAAAGACGAGATATCAATGGAGCTCAACAGTGACCAGCTCCTGTTCCAGAAGAACATTTTCCATTAATATTTCCAATAGACTTTTCGAAAAATTTAAAAGAATTCAAGGCTAATCAGTCTATCAGAAAAAATAATAAGAAATTTACTTCCACAACTGGGGGTGGGAGGTCACTGTTGAAGTCCAAGTTAAATAAAATAAAACCTTTTCTACCACAGACAAAAAGAAGTGGAAATGTCTCAAGGATCAAACTGGTGACCTTTCAGTTGGTGGGCAAAGCTTAGTCCTCTGTGCCATTGTCAAATCAGCATGTTTTTTTCCATTTTCAAACTGGGGTAGGCAAATTAAATCAGTCTGAGTGCTAATGTTTTTGATTTTTTTCAGCATCGAACAAAGAGATAAGAGTCACATTTCACTCTACGGTCAGATGGCCAGAGTCACATGACCACATCAGCCTCTTGACCTGTATCCATGACCCCTGAGCACAGATGATACACTGACCTGGATCTGTCTGTCTGCCCACGTACTAACACCTGTCCACTCAACACCACTGCAGCGCACACCAAAGCAAATAATAGGATTTATTTCACATTTCGCAGATGATCACATGTAGGTAACACCATCAGGAGAAGTTACAGATTTACAGTTTTTCAAGGTATATTAAAAAAAAAAAAACTATACTGAAAAATATAACATTAATGCCATAGTATGTGACATTCCTAAACAGGTGGTGCTTGAATGACATTAAAAGGTTTAGTTTTCTACTGAACTTGAAAAAACATTATGACTTTGAACTGTGCATTAGAGTAGCAAAGACAGAGCCCATTGTGCAAACCTGATAAGCTAAACTAACTTTTACTCTTCTATTTGATTCCACTTGACCCAAAGAAAAATCGTTTTACCCACAGATCGTTCCAGGCTGTCCCAAAGCTCCTCTCCTCTCTGATTAGTCGAGATGGAGGACGAGGTGAGGTCTATGGGGACCATCTGTCTAGAAGTCTTTTTACCAGGGACGCCTCACGGGACCAGAGCAAACTAACCCACAGTGTCCTGCTATTGGAAATCACTGCATGAAAGCTCCTTAGAGGTCCCTGCAATTTTAAACACTGACTACAGATAATGATAAGTTGCTTCAGCAGAGGAAAAACGAAAATTTCAAGCTGTACTGTTGTCCACTACTTATCTATATAATTTTAGTGATTATATGGCACGTTATCATATAAATGCATATATATATTTTTTTTATTAAAATGTTTTATTTCTTAATTAATGTTAAAAACTGCCAAAAAATTAGTAAAAATGGGTAAAGATTTATTGTGTTCTATTTTGCTTATAGCACTAATGACACTTATTGAATGCATAGTTAATAATACTAATTCTAATTCTAATACTTATAATAATACTAATACTAATACAATAAAAGCTTTTATATAAATACATACATAGCACACTTATTGGGTTTAAAATATGTTATCTCTCTCACAATCCTCCCAATTACCAGTAATAATTGACAGTGTATATTTGACATGGCAGCAGGCAGAGTGTATCTAATGTTATTATGGATGGTGTGGGATAGTTGCCCTATCAGCTTCCCCAGAGCAGGAGGCAGGGCACTGAGCAAGGTCACAGAAATGCCATGCACTCATTATTCATGGGCTAAAGAGACACATGCTGGGAGTTTGAACATTTAGAATTTGCCCAAAGCCGATGATTTATTAATACAAACCTGAATATTTTGTTCAAGTTTAGCCCCATCCACCTAAGCAGAGATAGAAGTGCCACAAAATTAAAATACCAATGAGAATTCGCGTTAATGGACTTACTGGTGCAGGCAGAGGTGTTGTATATATGTTATTAGTTGTTATATAACTACACTAACAATAACAAGACACTTACTTTGCCTATGAATGAAAGTCATATTAGAGTATATTATTAGAGTGTGTGTGATGAAAAGGCCATATGTGCAGATTTACAGCCAAACAGGAGAACGTCTACCCCAGGGCAACTGTCGCAACTCAAGTATTTTGGTAAAGTTTATGAGAGGGAATAAGGCAGGAAACTGTAAAGTCACTTAAGTTTCTGTAAAAGTGCTATTTAAGACTGAGGCATTATTATCATTAGAGTAATGGGACATTAAAGCCACATTACCCAACACTCTTACATTTTGTTTTCATCTACAGACAGAACTTGGTGACTGTGAAGAAAGAGCGCTGTGCATTTGTTATACCAATTTGGGAGGAGAGCTGTTTTTAGTCTGAATAAGGAGTTTGAAATCTGTGCTTGTGGCCAAAAAGATGCATGTGAATACTAGCAAAATTGCTAAATGTTTTGTGAAACAGTATGAAAATCAGGTAAGACAGAACTAAGTCCACCACATGCTACAAGATTTTTCAGTCTTAAACGATTTTTAAACATGCAACAAAAAGTGCACACCACAGACATGAGGAACATTTTATGAGATTTTAAATCTCAATCACAGAGACTGCAGCAGAATATGGCTGCGTAAAACAGACTGCAAAGCTGTGAGCGCATCTCGCATCAGCTCTTTCCTGTCGAGAGTAAAACCACTCGCTCTGAGACTCTTAAGTGGTCAAAAGATCAGAGCACTGCACTTCTAGCTTAGATGCAAGCTAAAACTGAGTTATGAAATGTGCTACAATACTTAAGATACATTATGTGTAACGCACAGAAAGATGGCGATAAATTACACAGGCAGTATAGAGTTACAGTTGCTAATCTGCAGCTTCACCCCGATCCGCACACTGTGAATGTAAACAGACACATGTGAGGAATATGACAGCCACACAATGACACCACACACATGAGGAACGCACACACACACACATACACACACACACACAAGGAGCGCAGCAGCTTCAAAATCACAAAGAGTCGGGTCACGCCTCCTCGAGAAGCAAATCACATCCTAAATCGCACAAATGATCCTGTAGTGTGAGGCAGGCTTTAGATGGTCTGAGAATATGTAGATGATGAAGGCGGCGTTCACTGGTGTAAACTTAAAAGGAAACTGCCCGTGGAGACAGATAGCCTCTGAATTTTGTGTTTTCCATGAATGAGTAACTAAACAAGTGCTGATGCTGCTAAAGTGTTGCCATGGTGATGAAGCCCTGAGGGACCAGATGACTTCATGGTCCACTACTACTACTTTTTTCCACTTGAGCTCCAATTCTTAAATACAACACTGGGATGATGCATGTCTCTCAGAAGGGGACGGGATTCTCATATGCCATTTTAACCAAAAAGAAAATTCTAAAATGGTAAACCTGATTATTTGTGACAGGGCTCATTACCCTGCTATATCTACCCAACCGACAACTCAATAAAACATTACATTTTTTCTTAGACTGCCATACTCACGCCTATACTGCGCACATCATCTTAATTAGAATAGACACATAGTTATTTATATCGAGAACTCAAATTGCAATATTCATTTTAATCCGTGCAGTCTTTAATGCTGCACCTCTGCATGGATTATTCACATGTCACTGATTTAGATCACACTCCGTCAAAGCAAAGGGAGCCTTCATTTACAGACACTTGAGGGAGCGCGTCCTGTCTCATCACATCACATAACATAAGCACATACATGAGGAAATCGGGGTCACTCCCATGCTCCAGTAGACAACAGCACTACACATACGTTCACTGTGGGATGTTTGACAGGACATCAACCTTGCTTTTTGTGGACAAGGACGGACTTTAAAGAGAATAACTAGGTGCATAATGAAGCAGGAGGTAACAGTGGAGCCGAGTGATCAGAGAGGAGAGACAGAGGAGAGAGTGCCTCAGGTGGCTATTAAAACCACCCCTCTGTGCTTAAGCTACATCTCACGCTGGCACATGCACTGTAATTGGATGTAGGGTCACCGTGCACTAAACTAAAGCACAGGGCTGGGTTATTATACCAGAAAAGTTAAGTTAAAGTTTTTTTGTGTGTGTCGTCTCAAATGCATGATGAAAACTACAGTCAAAGAACGGTAATCAATAGACATGACTTTTTTGTTATTCCAGAGATAAGGATTAATGCACGAAAAGGTAGAGAAAAATATGCTTTGAGTATCGGTACCAAAAACATCTGTGGTGTACTGGTATAGTAACTAAAAAACTGAAATGCTCCCTGCCTTAAAGAACATATTGGAAGCACTTCTGTCTGAGGACAAAAGCCAGTGCAATGAGTTTGGTTTCTTCTTTCTCATCACCTCGTCTCACCCCATAGTAGCAGAATCAACCCATTTTAAATTACATTTTGATTACAGATGTTTATCAGTGTCTAATTTTCCTGCACACATAAACAATACACAGACCTATTACTGGAAATTAATTTTACAGAGCTTTCAACCATGTTATATTTGTTTCTCCTATTTTTTTGTTTGAGTGTTTCGTGCATGTTTGAGCATCTTTAATTACCTATTTTCAAGACCCAGTTTTGTCTAAAACTGTCATAAAATGTGTCTGTATGATTAAAAAACCTTGTTTGGGAAATTTGAAATCATGGGAATGGGTCCCTCAAATGCTTTTCTCCATGGAGATGTTATTGCTTTGTCTGGAATGTTCCTCAGTGTGGTTTTAATCCTTTCGATCATTATGGAGGCCAGACCAGGCTAAGTTACGGGTCAGATCTGTGAAGGGACAAAGAAACCCAGTTTTTCTAGGTATTTTTGAGCTATCATCCGTAATTGAATAAAGGTGGAGCTGATTAAAGTGATACTGTGGAGCTTTCCAGGCAGAGCGTTGACATTTCCATAGAAAAAAGTTACCAAAAAGTTACATATAGGGCAACTTTAGGTATGTTCAAGGTAAGTTCATTGTTTCATATCCCAACAAAACTGTGTCTTCAATCACCTTTACACTGAAACAACCACAGGACAGATTAACGCTCGTGTATCACACCAACTCTCCCGTAGTGAACTCCATGTGAAAAGGCCCGTGCCCTTCACTCCTCCTCAATATCCATGACAACCACACTCCTCCTGCACATGCAAACAGAGAGGCCTTACCTCATGCAGAAAACTCACTATCGATTGACAAGGACAGAGACGCGTAATACCGCAGAAGCTCCACATCCATTTAACTCCAGCCATGACGGAGCGAATGACCCAGAGAAGAGGAGGAGGCGTCCAGCTGTGGATCGGGCGCCCTCCCCTCTCGCTCCCTCCATCGCGCCTGGCCTAAATCTCCCATGAACTCACATAACGCATCTGTTTGCACGGGCCCTCCTCCCTCTGTCTGCTGCGGAGGATTTACAGTCATGATGAGGGAGAAGTAATGCAGCCGGGATCGGTCATGGATCTATCCGGGACTGTGCCGTTGATGGAGGGACCCGCTTGTGCCATATATAGCCAGTAAATTTGTAACTGCAGTTCCCCGAAACAGATTATTAAAGGGGAGAGTCAGGAGGACAAGTCCAATAGTTGACCACTGTTCTGGCTGTACTCTGCAGATGCCTTTAAGCAGAAAGGTGCAAGGAAATTCTTAAACAGATATAAATTATTTCTTTCCAAACACCATATGATGCCTATTAAAATCATTATTATTATTATTATGCACTGGGGCTGTGATGCTAACTGTAAGCTCTGCTCTGTCTGAAGCTCTGTTACTCTAGTTAGACTTTAATCAGAGCTTTGTTTAAACACAGTCTGACCAAAAAGAAATTACTTGGAAATGGAAATAATGTTGTTGCCTCATCAAAAACATACCTGGAGTTGTGTTTTGTTTCATTTGCACATTTTTAACATAGAAACCCTGCAGAATATAGGATATAAACAGAAAACACTGTTCCAACTTATGATGGAATGTGGTAATTCAAGAAGTTTTCCACTGTGTTTTTAGACTTCACTAGATTTGGGTGATTTCAGCCCTGGAATTTCCCATCTCTCTTTTTTTTTTTTTTTTTAACTTGTAGTGTATTTAGTTTTAAACATACAAAAATACATAACAAAAATGAGCATGTCTGAGTGTCATTATACAATGTGTTTTTATACGTTATCCATTTCTTCCATTTTCTGTCCATTTGTAGTTCTTTCAGTTGTAGTCTATGGGTCAATTTCTCCATTACAAAAATGTCTTCTATTGTATATGTCCATTGGTCTTCTGTCGGTACCTCCATTTTCTTCCATTTCCTTGTTATACATTTTTTTTGCAGCAATTAGCATCATTTTGACTAAATACACATCAGATTTATAAACATTGCCATCTCCAAAATTGGGAATTGCCCTTCTCAACCAAACAAAAGATAAAAAATAACAGTTGAACTTGAAAACTACCACTTCATGACAACACAAAGTGGATAATAATAACAAACGTGAAAATGAAACAAAACACAATGTATGTTTTTGACAAGGCAACAGTATTATAACCTGGCTTAAAGTTTACAGAGTCAATTTTGTGTAATATAGGACTTTTACGTAGTAGACCAATGGAAAAATTTATTATCCAATACAACAAACTGTTCTAATTGATAAAAATGATGAAAAAGTACTTAATCTTGGCCATGTAACCTTTATATGCTCATACATTGTAGTGCTGGACTAATAAGTGTCTCTATGGCAGCAAATTGATCAAATATCAGAGTACAGATGTCAAAGTTGTACCAGCAGAATATTGGCTGTCGGGGCTGAGGTGCCACTGGCCTGTCTCCTGCAGAATCCATGTGTCTGTGCTGTGTCAGTCCCTGTCATTATTATTCTGTGTGTGCCTCGCATTGGCAGCACCTCTGGGTCCCACAAATCAATAGAGAAGCCAAGCCAATCACAAACACACGGCTGTCCAATTACAAATAAAAGTGTTTATTGGAAAACATTTTGTCTCCAGCACTCAACATCGCAATTAATTCAGCGCTAATTCATAAGACAATGAGTTTGCCTGGAGGGAGGCGCCTGTCTTAGCCCTGGTTTAACAGTGGTCACGCAGCTCATTGGTTTGCAGTTAGCATGACACAGAGGGATAAACTGTAGCTTTGTGTCGCTCGCGAGCATCCGAATGCAAATGAGTGGCAAGATAGGACACAAGCTCCAAACAGACACGGGGTGAATCTAAAGAAGTGCCATAATCCTCATTCATCTGCAAGCACACAGCTCCGAGCTCTGAGATTAGCACCAGCACAAACCTGAACAACAGCCTCCGAGCGAGTGTGGAGGATACAGATGGATTGACCTTGGCTCGGCTGCCAACGTTTCTCACAACAAAATCCCTTCTCCCAAATGCTATGGATAGGCTGGTCTACTGTACATCTGCAGTGTATGTCTGAAAAATCTATTGGAAGTGCATTCAGTTTGCATGTGCGTCTCGTTTTGCAGCCAAACATCCAGCAGCAATGTGGCATGTTCAGACTTCAGCTCATGTTGTGAAGTTTTTTCTCATTGAGTCATAACTTCAATGCTTTCAGTTTTCACCTGCTTCCTATCCCCACCCACATCCTCCTTCTTATGATTCTTTTGAAAATTCAAAAAAACACTGTAGATTAAAATCTTCAGCTTTTATTAACGAAATCCCAAAGAGGTGAGGCCGAAAATCAGTTCTGCAGTTTTGAAGAAGTGACAAAATGAGACAGTTTACTACCAGATAAAAGCATAACATGTCTTCATTATCATTATTTAGAAACCTGTACCTACCGAGAGTGTGTAGTGTGATATTAAATACTAGATTCTGCTAAATCTGCCCTTTTCTATGACACCACTTCCAGCCTCTTTTGAAGGCAGCACTAAAATGTTCAATCAGGACAAAACCACTTATACCAACTACATATAGAATACAATCATTTTGTTATATAAGCTTCAAACACTTGAGTTACTAACAATCCATTTTAATCTGAAAAAAGGCTATTTATGCATATTGTATTAAAAAGAAGCACATTTTAAAGTAAATAATAAATAATGTACAACCACCAGTCTCCCATTTTTCCATTAAAACACACAGTTTGTACTTCGAGGAAGTCCTTCATGCAGGTTAGGCACATGGTGGGTGCTGTTATACCTTTGCACACAGTCAACATGAGCGATCTTAGATTAAACACTGAGCTGGTGTAGCACTTTCATATACTGGATGTCAGTGTGTGTCTGAGATGGAGTGAGGAGATGATGGAGGCTCCACTTGGCCAGCAGATGGCAATGAGTCTCCTGTAAGTTTGTACACAGTCCTCTCCTGTTACTGATGCTGAGTCAGAGCTGCCTTTGTGCTGCCACTGTGAGTATTCACAAACTCTACAACTATTTTTAGTCCTGTTTAAAGGGATAGTCGGGATTCAAGGAGCAGACTGATGATAGAAATGTAGATATCAAATAGACTGGGTAACAATGAATGAGTTAAATAGAGTAGTTTAAAAACTAATACATATACATTACTTTTTTTTTAAACAATGTCCTTACTGTAAAGGTCCTGTGTGTATTTGCAGAAGTGACAACCAAATCAGAATCAGCTTTCACTTCCACGTTCCAGTTTCCATAGAACAAACTGTTGTTGCTTCCCTTTTTTGATTTATTGTTATAATTATTACTTGAAATTGGGAAGTATGTACTAAAGGCATGAAAACTATTTTTGCATGCAATTTTTCACCCTACTATCCATATATATAAAACATGATAGTGAAATTGTATTATTTCAAGTTGATTTTAGTCTGATATATTGTATTAATACATTAACCTTACTGTACGTTGCTCATTTATAACCTATAGACTAACTATGTATATGTATATTATTACTGGATTAATATCATGACCCTATATTATGCAAAATTTACTCTTTTTGAGCTTTAAGCCATGTTATAATGTAGTTAGCTCACCAAAAAGAAGCCTGGAGTTGTCTTTTGTTTCATTTACACATATTTGAGTAACAGTCGGTGAAAATCTCATGTTAAAGTCATGTTAAACAACTCTTTTTACCTTTTGTTTAAAATCCAAATGATTCTGGTGAAGGTGCAAGGAGTTTAAAAACACAGCGGAGCATCTGTGAGGAAAAAAAAGCCTAAACATCAAGGGTTTGTGCGTTAAACATGTGTGAATGAAACAAAACACAACTCCAGGTATGTTTTTGATGAGGAAACAACATTATAACACATTACATCAGAAAATAGTGTAATAGAGGCACTTTATTAAGGTAACTAAATATATAGCTGCCAAGAGTAAGGATTAAAAAAATAAACCTAAATAATAGCACATATTTGTCAATAAAACTAGTCATCTTGAAATGTTTGTCTGACCATTACCAGTTTCCCCAAGTAACCAAAAGGTTCATCAAATAACCCACGGTCAGCAGAACAGCACTTTACCATTAAGTCTCCAAACAACAGCTTCAGTGACCACAATACGATCCAAAACCTGCTGACCGTAAACACCAAAGCAAAAACACTTGCCATATCGACTGTGGAGAGGTCAAAGTTCATGTCTGGAGTCAGTGGACCCCTGATGGATCAAAGAGGGCTTCCCCGTCTGCAGTGAAACACATAATAAAAACACCCAGGAACGTTACGTGGTTCAAGACGGCGCCCTTTTGAGAGGCGTGTGAAGTATATAGAGTCATTTCTTCACAATATCCTGCAGATTACAGCAAAGAGAGGGGCTATTGGAAGATATTGGTACTTTTAGTGTGTAAGTAATATGACCTCGCAGATATTGTAGGGCAATTTCAGCTGGTTATGTGAGGTGGGGGAGAGTTGTTTGAGGTAAGAGAGACTTCTGAGACATTTCTGGACAAAAATGACATGTACTTCCCCCATCAACTGAAAAACTAAAAATATATCAGCCAGCTAGGTAGTCCTGATCAGAATCTTGGTCTCTGGAAGGGCATCTGACTAACAAAAATGGCCATATTTGAAAGGGTTTTTAAGGGTTTTTAAGCTTGTACAATACTTTCATATTAAAGTGCACAATGTAAGTTTCCTGGTGGCAGGTTTGTCTCCCACATGCGTTTAATTTAAGGTGTTTTTATTGCCCCAAAAAACATGAATTCTTAATGTGAGTAGGTTCGCCTCTCCAGCAACATGACCGATTTCTGACCCGGTGATGTCATCTGTTTTTTTATTCACTCAGATAGATCCTCCTCAAAAACATACCTGGAGTTATGTTTTGTTTCACAACAAACAAGCCCTGCATATTTAGGCTGAGGTCTGAAAACACTCTGCTCTACCTCAGGAGGTCATGTGGTTATACAGGAGGTGCTCCACTGTGCTTTTGAATTCTATACAGCTTCACAAGAATTATTTTTCGATTCAGCCCTAAAATTTCCAATATCTACTGAACAAAAGGTCAAATGTAGCCTGAAAATTACCACTTTGTGACATCAGAAGCCTTTTGACATCAAACCCTTTTCATATTTGGACATGTTGACAGTCTAATAATGCAGGATTATTCAAACATGTGTGAATGAAACAAAACACAACTCCAGGTATGTTTCTGAGGAAGTAACAACTCATGAGTCAACACTGGGTTATATAGGACCTTTAAAAACCTTATAACAAGATTTATAATACAATTAATTTCAAAACTATTTTCTTTTGGCTTCCTTTCGTATATTTTTGAGCCGGCAAATCAAAGCTAAGGTCAAAGTTCAAGGTTTGGTATGTCAGCGGTCCCTTCCAGCCTCCTCCTCCCACTGCTCCCAGATATTTGCTTTTATTAAGAAAAAACTCTTTTTTTCAATCACATTTCTCCCTTATTCGTCTCTGACCTTCACCTCACTTCAGTTTGAACATTCAAACATCGGCTTATGTTGTCTCAAAGTGCCCATATCCTTATCATGCAGTGTGAAGTACCTGCATTGATTGGAGTTTGCTGTTGGCTCGGGCGGGCATATCTCTCCTGGTATTGATCGGACGCAGAGGAATAATGACTGTTTGTGGATTCCGGAGACGGATAGTTATATAGTGCAATTCAGGACAAACTAAATACAGATTTTGTATGCAAACCGTGTCTATTATAGGAATTCCTGATTATGGCAAAACATAAATTACTGTTACTTCTATACTCAAAATGAGAGATGAGAAAGTAAAAGAATCTATACACTCTGTGGATTACAGAAATGATGAGGATGCAATCACAAGTAGGACTGGAATTTGTATGGATTTTTGGGATTTGATATGATACCAATATAACTTTGGAGGTGCCAATAGCCGATATATTTAGTGATATAAATATTCAGTGTGAATCTTCAACGGATTATAAAACTTAGGTTTGACTCAATTAGATTTTAAGTTGGGCTTGTTTAGGCTGCACCAATACCACTTATTTGAAAACCAATATAAGTACAAGTGTAATCATTTCTGTACTTGCCGATACTGCGTACTGATACTGATACTTTAATCCCCACCCCTATGAACATGAGTGTGTTTACATGCACATTAATATTCTAGTTATTAGCAATATCCCAGTTAAGGCAGTATTCATAATACACTGTATACAAGATCAAATGTAGTATCCCAGTTTCTTGACATAATATTACAAATGTGCAAGCACAAAAATTATATATTTAATAAAAATCCGCTTATCTGGGGCCAGGTCACGGGGGCAGCAATTTAAGCATGGACTTCCTGACCCCAGACACTTCCTCCAGCTCCTCAGGGGAAACCCCAAGGCATTCACAGACCAGGCGAGAGACATAGACCCTCTTAAAAAAATGTAATACCACATGGCTAATTTGCATAAACTGACATTACAGATGTTCTTTCTGTGACAGAGGGATGTGCTGAAAAACTTCTGTCAGACTACAGGACACGACAGTGGATTATAAGTTTTCTTTCTGTGACAGAGGGATGTGCTGCTGATGGTGAGGTTGTTCTGTGCGTAAATCACGTTGGAGATGGTTCATGTTAAACTTTTCAGAGATTATACTGTGCAGGTCGTGCGTGTGCATTTCACGCTTGTGCAGTCACTTTATTTATGTCGGCTACCGGCCTCTCATAACTGTGTAATGTGTTGTGTAAATAGTGGTATCAGTGAATGGTATCAACAAATGTTTAAGAACTATGAATATACTAAGGAAGTATCAGGAGCATCCCTAGAGGTAATAACATAACATGGCTTAAAGTTCACAAGAATGCATTTTTTGTACTACAGGACCTGTTGGTTGAGGTTCAAATAAATTAAAGTAAAGAACAGTAAAGCTTTGTGAATTATGATATATTTTTAGTGCACCAGTAGACAAAGAAGTATTATAAATGACATCTAATAATAACTAAGTATTAATCCAAAGAAACTCGACAGTACTATTTTCCATTGTATTATACGACCGTGACTAAGTAGAATCCCATGAATCTCATCCGTCTCACAGAGCAGTTTTGTCCCCTGACCGTGCACATTCGGACAACAGCCGCAGAACCACATTGAACAGAGATGATATCAGTAAAGTACCTACCCTGCAGCACTTTCACTAATGACCTCCAACTATCGGGGCCTGTTTACAGATAACAAAGCCCCACAGTGTCTTCGGAGTCACAGAAACAGGCTCCACGTCCAACTGCTAAGAAGAGCTTTGAAGGAGAATTTATCAGAAGTGACTGCTGCTGCCTCCCACATGAAAACCAACATTGGCACAAAGCTGGACTATAAAGAGGACAGCAGCGAGATATTAGAGAAAGAGACGTCTGAGAAGGCTTAATACAGTGGAAACATGAGACAGTAAGATGCATGTGCTTAAATGGTATTAATGCCACAGTTTGTAATGCTAAGTGGGGGGAAATAAAGTGCATTAGCTAAGACAGTCATTCTTAATAACTGGGTTTAATACAAAGCAAACAGACGAGAGAAGCGAAGCAAGTTGGGACCCGGTTAGTACTTGGATGGGCGACCGCTGGAAATACCTTGTGGCATAGTGGAATCTGTGTCCTTAGGCAAGACACCTCACCCGCCTTGCCTATCTGAACGCCGTGTTTGCATGAGTATCGGTGGTTGTTGGAGGAGCTGATGGCACAGATTAGCAGCCTCGCTTCAGTCTACCCCAGGGCAGCTGTGGCTAACATACTGAGTTTTGAGTCATTTTATAATGTTTGCATTTTGTTTCTTTTGCACATGTTTGAGTCTGTATATCTCCAAACCTCAAAATACTCCTTTGTGATGTCATCAAGCAGTAGTTTTGAAGTTAACATTATAACATTGATCAGAAAATAGCGTAATATGGGTCCTTTAAGATGCCTCTCCTAAGACATTTCATTTTATCCAGTGGTGAGGTTGCCATACATTTGACAATAAACTGCAGAATAAGTTTGGGTTTCATTGCCACACAGGAAACAAGAGAAAGAAATCATCTGAATACAATTATATAGCTTAATACAAAGTTTCCATTTTCAAACTACATTAAACAATATGATTGAATGTCCTGAAGTTAAATATAGGGATATAAGTGGTTGGCAGATGAAATATTGCTGCAGTGTTGGGAGTCACTATCTACAGTTTGTGATCGGCTGTAATTAATCATCTCACAGTGAGATGCTGCTGCTGCTTCTGCTGCTGCTGCTGCTGCTGGGAAGAGCTCCAGTCTCACCAAATGAACCAAGACCTGAATGAATTAAACAATGATGCATCACCCTCCATAAACCACCATTTTATCTCTAATTAGAAATGGGCTTTCCTCAGTGTACTTTATGGCAACCTTTCACAAAATATTTGCTTCTGCCATTGCCTTTTTAGTGCAGGAGATGGTCACCTCCAGTTAAGAAGACATCCCAAACACTGATCTTGTCTGTAGTTAATCTGTATTGACCCCTGCAGCTCTGGAGCCTATGAAGTCTGGAGGAGAGCCATTCATTGTCCTTTGAGTCATTTCCTGTCAGACTTTAAGCTCCAAAGTTACTTAACAATGCATTTCATTATTGGCATTCGTCTGCAGTAGATGCCAATCAGGGGCCGAGAAACAAAGTAACATAGTGCATTTGTATAGCCACCATTTGCAAGGAAATAGTTTTTCGTCAATCATTTTTATTGTGTACAAAAGCACACATTAAAAATATACAACATCCAAACAGTAACTTCAGAACAGTGGGAGCAGGAACACAGACATCGTACAAAGTAAGGGCCTTTTAATCAATAGAGAAATCAACCCTGACCAGTAATCTTCAAATATATCATCCTCTAGCTTGATCTTAAATGTAATCCATTTTAAAATGACTGGATCTGTTAAAACATTCCTATTCTTAATATAAAGCCTGGGTCCAAATTTACCCCATCACTGCTACGAACTTCATTTGACTGGAGCTGAACTGTTCTGTTTAACTGTGCATATGACTGAAAGGTTTTTATTTCACACTCATCTCTCTCATTTTATGTCTTTTTCTCTCTTTTTTAATTTTTATGTTGATGATTTAAGTTTTGATGTGTTTGTATTGTGATTTTAATGTATTTCTTACTCTGTAAAGCACTTTGAATTACTTTGTGCATGAATTGTGCTAAAGAAATAAACTTGCCTGGTCTTGCTATGGATGGCATTCACTTCTTTATACAGTGTATGAGTTATACCAGTAAGTAGATTTTTAATAAAAGTAAAAATGATATTGTCCTGAAACCCATGGATAGGCATAAATTAATAGAAGAACTTGTAATGTTTGTTTTTGGTTGTTGTAATTATTTAATTTATTTGCTGAAGATTTTGTATATTCATTATGTGTTTATTCTTCTGTTAATTATTGTTATTTTCATCTAGTATCAAATTTGATAGGACTGTGAGATTTATAATAAATGCATTATGTTATAAATGCATTAGTATTATAGTATACTTAAAATTGCTCTCTTGTAGTTTGAGTGGAAATCACATACTCAGTCAATACACATTTTCTGCTTAGGGAGGCTGCAAACTGGCCCAAGAATTTAATCCACAACCCCTTTACTTAAATCAATCGACACTATTTTCTTTACTATAAATTGTTTCCTATTTCCAATCATAAAAAGGTTTGAGTCTAAAGTGGTAAAGAGCAGGTCACATTTAAAACCACGGCAATAGAAATCTCCACTGTGTGCTGCCCCTGGGAGTGGCAGTGCATTCTGAGCAGCAGGCTGAAGCTGCCTGTATCCACGGGCTTTGGTTGTGGTAAACTGTTGAATGACAAAGTGTTTTATCTGTACAGAGATAAGGAAGGTTGCAGCCTCCCGTAGATAGGGCCTCTGCCGTGGAGGATAAAAGACAAGCCTTTGTTGCCAGTTCAGATCCAGCAAGAGAACCTGTCAACAAAGCCCCTTTTCCAGAGCTTCATATGAGGGAGAAAGAGAAGACAGCTACAGTCTTCACACCAGTCTGCGGGCTTGTGCTTATTGACAGGAGATGGGTTGATTTGGGTAGATTTGGAAACTTTAGAATAAGTTCTATAGAGATAAGAGAGATATAGTTAGTAAAGTCAACAAATTAAACAAATTTGAATAAGTCAAATAAGTGTGTTTAATGATTATGTTTAACTGTTATATGTTCTATATTATAAAATATTTACTCTTGTGAGCTTTAAGCCATGTCATAATGTTACTTCCTTAAAAACCTACCCTTAGTTGTGTTTTGTTTCCTTCATACATGTTTGAGTAATCCTGTATTATTAGTCTATTTACTAGTACATCTCCAAAGCTCAAAATGCTCTGTTCCACCTTGTGATGTCATGTAAACCCAGGAGAAGGTTAAGCCAGTGTTTGGTTTTGGCTTGAGGTTGAGGAAGCAGATAAATTGTGTGCTCCTGGAGACATCAGTTTAAGTCATCTAAATGCAGAGGTGGACGTCCCATTACAGGCCCTGGCAGCACTTTGGGACCAACACCAGGCTGGTGCCAGTAAGAAGAGAATTAAATTTGTTTCATGATGTGGAGAATGTATCTTTGTAATCTATGTAAATATTTGCAAACAACATTTTTAGCCTCATGTTGGTCATAAGATAAATAATATAAATAATTTATATTCATATGTTTGAAGTAGCCATCATCAGCTATATTGACAGAGCCTAAAACAGGTTTCACTTCACAGTTGTGTCTTGTCAGGGTTAAGAAACTGTTCAAAGCAAAGGTTGGTTTAAAAAAAAAAAATGGAATCAAAAAAAGATATTTTGAATTCATTTTGTTTGCTGCATTTCATCACAGTTTTGATGCCTTCAGAGAGAATCTACAATCTAAATTATCATAGAATTAAAGATGTTTTTTTTTTTAATTTTTTTTTTTCCAAGTACATCCAAACTTTTGACTGGCAGCATATCAAACATTTTGGATCTGCAAATATGTGTGTGGCAAGTTTAGTCCCAGCCTCCTCACACGAGTATTTTCACCAGCAAACAAAAGCAAACATCTAGCCTGACTTTTACTCAATTAAAATGATGTATTAATCTCCAAATGGCACCGCACTGGGCTCGCCTGCAGGATTTAACCTATATTATTCCTATTACACATACATCACATCTGATTCAGCCTGCTTCATAATTAGACATCCATTTATTCAGCGCTCCTGTATTCATGTCAGCGTGTGTTGCAGTTCTTATTAAATATTCATAACTTTGACATTTTTCTGTTGCGACTTGGGCACATTTTTGGCGTGTGGTCAGCCGGGGCTCCCGAACAACGATCGCCGCGTGTTTCTGCTTGTTGCTTTGATTTAAATGGAGTCTGAGTGAGGAGACAGAACGCACCGCAGTCATCTTTCAGGCCCGATTAGATGCTTTAATATAAGCAGCAGCTGCCGCAAACCATTTAATCACCGGAGAGCACCCGAGCTGGAGAGCAGATACCTGTCGTCTTCAAAGACCCCGGCACCACGCTTCCTGCTGTCTTCATTTTCCTGCACTAGAACATGAGTTTAACATGGGAGTATAGCTGGTATGTATGTTATGTCAACTGTTTCTCAAAATGAAACACGAACAAGGCAAATCAGACGCAATAAAAGTTAAACGTGCATTGTGTAACTTTTATGGTGAAGAGTTTGTCATCTTTTATCCATGCAGATGTTATTGCTTTGCCTGATATATTCCACAGTAGCATTAAACTTATGTGCGCAGACTTATACTTGCACAAACCTTACTGATTGAAATAAAAGGGAAATTGCTTGGACAGAGTAGTTCACAGATTGTCTAACCTGTGGGGACCCATATCTTGAACTTAGCTGGAACAGGACTTTCTTAGTTGGTCTATTGCAGACATGTCAAACTCAGGCCTACGGGCCAAGTTTTGCCATAATTATATTGTGGGCTAAAATAAGGTCAATAAAATAAGATCTTTATCAAATATGTATTATGTGTGTGTGGAATTTTTCATTTTTCATTTAGTTTTGCCCTTGACTTGGTCCCGGTTTTTAATTTTGCCCCTCTGTTAATCCGAGTTTGACACCCCTGGTCTATTGTGTACTGTGAATACTTTGTGGCTGCACAGTTGATGTAATTATTGCAGAGGATGCATTATTTTGATAGAATAGTAGAAAGTTTTTAGCATAGAAAAAATAAACGAGAATACATGAGTTCATATTTCAGTCTTTTCTTAAATGTTATTCCTTCAAGAGCTGTTTACAATGTGCAACAATATGAAAAGAATCCTACTTTTTAATCACAATTGGGATCGCATTGTATTGTTGTTAGCAATTACACAAATAGCACTCGTCTCACAGCAAGAAGACTCGCTCCTTTTCTTTGGGAAGTTGTTCAAATACAAAAAAAAACAACATAAATGGCCAACTTTAAAACCAACTCATGTTCACTAAGAACTAGGTGTTTGCATAACTATAGTACTGAAGCAGATCTGCACCTGGACTCTGTGTATTAAAGGTCCTATATTACACAAGATGGACTCATGTTTTACTGTAACCTCTTCAAAATCATACCCAGAGTTGTGTCTTCGTTCATTCACATATGTCTGTAATCCTGCCTTATTCGTACGTCTAGGTTACAGTTACCTTTGACCTTTTGTTCATAAGAGATTGTCAATTCCAGTGATGAAATTATCCAAATGACCTTAGTGAAAGTGTATGGAGTTTAAAAACACAGTGGAGCAGACCAGTTTTCTGTTTGAGAGAAGAATATGAGTGTTCAACATGTGAAACGTAACAGAAAATTACAATATGAGCTATAAACTGGTGCATTCCTGACAGAAAACTCCCCATTCAAAACTATGGACTATAGTTCTCCTTGTAACAGCAAAACAAAAACCTTGTACATAAATGTAGTTTTGGACATTCAGCTGTGAAATAAGTGCATAAGAAACCTTAAATATCAACAGCGACTTAACATTCAGTCCACACACTTGAAATGTCCAAGTTCTTCTGCTCCTAAAATGTCAGCCCCCCTCAGAGGACAGCCACAGCCCAGTGTAACAGAGGTGCACAAACATCACAGGTGGAGAATTGCCTCCAAAACAGAGCTGGCCTGACCATGAACTCACCATGAGCTCTACAAAGAATGAAAAACCACCACTTTTAGCCAAACTGACAGAGAATATTTAATCCAACAGCCAACACTGGTATTTATTTTCCTCTAAAGGTCATAGAACATAATTTTATTTCAGCCCCCACACAGGGCATTTATTACAGGAAATATTTATACCTTGGCATTTAAAACATCAATTCTGTAGGCAAGATACTGTGATGGGAAAATACGGAGTGGATTTTTTATATTAGAAAACAGATTAAATACAAAAAAAAGACATATCAGACAACATGAGAGGACAGTTGAATAATGCAGATTTGTATCTTCTTAATGGGACCTAGTGGGATCTAGTGGTGGGGCTAAAAGATTTAGGAAAAAATATCTAATTTCAAGGTTTTAAAATTTGTGATTTAAGTCTTATTAAGTCATATTTGTTTTGATATGGACAGACAATGTTTGTCACTGATGGCAGGTCTGGGAATCATAGGCTCTCTCATGATTCAATACTACATGATGCAATATTGTCATTATGTGCCATATACTGCACACAGTCTGTGATAAGACTCAAATACATTTTAGCAACAATATTTCTTTGCTTTCTTTGATAATACTTGTGCAAAGTCAATATAAAATACATCTATTTTAGTTATCAAACAGTGAATATGTCAAGAGGATTGAATAAACAAGGTTACTTTCCATACTTATCATACATATACTATTGGAGATAAATCCATACAGCAGCCCACAATAATGTTATAAAAAAACTCATTTAGTATCACGATACATCGATATTTCTATATTTCTGCACACCTTTACTGGGTAATCCACCTGTTGATCACACCCAGGCTCACATCTTCATCATCAAATATTGAAGAAGTGTGTATTCTGGACCCCAGGCTATCTTTATATAGTATAAGAGGTACTAAAGCCATCTCATGTGTCCGGGATATCAAACTTATGACTTCCTTGTGACTGTTTAAATCTATTTGTTTGGCTAGAAAAAGTATATCTCTATTATGAGGTGAGCGGGTCAACGGGATCAGATCACAATTCATTTTTATCAGCCCCGCTATAAGCTTATGTTCGGGTAGAAGATTACTGCCATCTCGGTGCTACAAAGTGCATGTCTGTGTGATATGGGTTTGTGCTGACAGTTAACAGCAAGGCCTGGAAATGTTCATTAACTCTGAAGATCTGTGACTGTGCCGTTACTGAAATAGACTTATGTGTCAGAGCCCTTATGCTATGGCAGGGCAAACTAATTACCATACAGGTTTTACAAAGCAGGAGGATTTCTTTGACGTTCAGTTTAATGGGGAGTTGTCATGTTTTGCATTAGTCAAACAAAACTGTATAGTGGTAATTTCCTTCTATTGTGATCTAGTTTATTATGTCATTTCATTCCAGGTTTTACGCTGTACCTGCAGTTGTGTTTTGTTTCATTCAAACATATTCAAGCAATATTTTATTTAATTTTCAATTCAACAGTTCCTTTTACAGTTGCTCAGTAGAGATTGGTATTTTATTATTAATCTGTCAAGAAGCAGTCATTTTCAATTCAACAGCTCCTTTTACAGTTGCTCAGTAGAGATTGGCAATTGCAAAACTGAAATTATCCATGCATTTAGTGAAGGTGTATGAAGTTTAAATACACAGTGGAGCTCTTCTTGTATTACCACATAATATCATAAGGAGGAACAGGTTTTTCTATTTGAGAAAAGTGTGTTTTTGATGTTAAAACATTATAACGTGATGAGAAAATAGCATAATATCTAGCTTTTCCTTTTTCTCTCAAAGATCAGTCATAAGCAGACATATCCTTCTGTAAATGGAATGGACCACCTCCTCTCAAACAAAAGGCCACCACCAAATACTAATGCTTCTTCCTCCATAAAAATCTACAGTCTAATGCCCCATCT
>JACN01072017.1:0-13772 GCA_000787155.1 Scartelaos histophorus
TTAAATACTGTTAAAACATAAAAACCTACAGTTAAAAACATACGATTAAAGTGAAAGAGTATTTCATTGATTGATTTTAGCATTTAGTATTGAATATAGTATTTTATTTAGTATTGTTTAGTATTTAGACTATTGCATTTAATTAACCTACATTCGCATAACCTACATTATAACACAGCACAATCCATTTTGTGTAACGTCATGTCCTAAAGTCCTTAAGACTATGAGGTAAGATCAATACTGTGGAACATTCCGCGCAGAACAACACCGTCTCCACAAACACGCCTGCACCAGAAAAGTTACACAATGTAGCTTTAAAAAAAAAAGAAAGAAAGAGTTAAACACGGAGACGATCCCAGAGCCCTTGATGTCTGTGCACGTACACACTGGATTTCAACAGCGGCACGGAGCCCTATTGTTATCTGCCACACTTCAGCCCCGAAGCATGAATAATTCCGCTAATGCAATCCAGTCTCCCCACCGCTCGCTGTTACGCAACTTAATTCATGCTTCCAGGTCAAATTACATACAATGTGTACATTTGAGAAATACATGGCTCACCGTACTTTCGTATTATACTTTACAAGACGGGCAGATTTGCAAGGTTTGAAGCGAGTTCTGCAGGTGAGAGCAGGAACTGTCCTCTGCCAAAGTCAATGTTTCATTAAAAGAAGGTGATTGGTCGGAGTGAGCCAAAAACGGGGGCATTTAGGGAACAGGCGATTTATCATGTTTTGCGCTCATATTCTATTAGGTAATGTAGGAGGCTTGCTGTACATTTTTGGAACAAGTGTCATTTTAATCTTTAATCTGAACACTCATCCATCTTCAAACCGCACGTCTTTGTTTTCTTGGAGGAAATATGCTGAGGACAGGGGCTTTGCTGGTATTATCTGGCAACCCAAACTGAACAGCTCTTTCTGCTTTATAAATAGAAAAGCAGCTCTAGAGCCAAAACAGAAAATTAAAATGTTTTTGAAATGTTTTTGTCATTTTGAATAAATCCGTTTTATTAAAAGGGCCTGTAAGTAGCCTGTGGACCAACAGTTTTAAAAAAGTTCTATGATCACAGCTGAATTTGGGTTGCCAGTTGTCGGTACATGGACGGAAAATACCGCAGTAGAAGAGGTGATTTATGCTGGCTGCAGGGGCCGGGGTTTAGGGAGTGAGGATTCAGATCAGAGAGAGGTATTTTAGGTTTAAACCCACTGGATTTCAGCGTCAAAACTGGCAACCCAAATGCAGCCCGTTTGGTTTTCTGATTGGTTAATTATCTTAAGAACTAAAACGCTAATTTATAACATAAAGACCTAATAAAAAGTGAGTTTTTAGCCAGGTCAGAATGTCGTTACCTGATAAAAACAGACCTGCAGTTGTGTTTTGTTTCATTCACACATGTTTGAGTCCCAATTTAATGCTTTTCTACGGCAAAATATCCGCGGAAATGTCTTGTGTATTTTCCACCAGCTTCATAAATCTGCCCCATCACCAAATCTTCAACCAACAAGGTCGACAAATTCATCAAATTCTGTCCATGAAGAATTTACCCGCAACTATCAAGGTAAAAAAGACGAAAACTAAGGCTAACAACGACTAGCATTAGCATCACTCTAACGTTATGGTCATGAATAAAACATAAGTAACTTGTTAACTCAAACTGACTAGAATTAAAATTTAAAAATCGATTTCCTGACGTGTCAAGAAATGAATTTTTAAATTTTAATTTAATTTATATTTAATTTAATTCAGTCTAAGTTAACAAGTTACTTATTATGAATTATTTATTATTTATGTTTTATTCATGACCTTACCGTTACTTCTGCTCAGTTTGCTAATGCTAATCGTTGTTAGCCTTACAGTTTTCGTTTTTTTTTATCTTCATAGTTGTGGATAAATTCTTCATGGACAGAATTTGATGAATTTGTCGACCTTGTTGGTTGAAGATTTGGTGATGGGGCAGATTTATGAAGCTGGTGGGAAATACACAATGCATTTCCACAGATATTTTGCAATAGAAAAACATTAACCGGAAATCACGTTGACGCTATGTCGCGCCATTTTCGGGTGTTGCGAAAAACGTCTATTCCAGGACTGAAATTATCCATAATTTTAGTGAAGATGTACGGAGTTTGAAAACACCGTGGAGCATAAGGAAAAGTTTACAGCCGTGGAAGATAAATACAAAACACTTTATGAAATCGGAGTTTACAAGAACAACTTCTGAAGGAAATGGCGAGTAGCTTCATTAACGCAGAACCGCAGATATGGCTTATTATCACTGTAAACCGTAAATTTTCTTTTGTTTTGTGATTTAAAACATGCAATCATAAGTGAATACATGTCGCTCTAGCTGCGGGTGGCCTTTCCAGGTAAAAGCTGTATTTAATTTGGACGTTTTTACCTCGTATTTGGGGGCAAGTCATGTTTATAGACTTTAAAATCCAAATCTTACATCCAGTTTTATTCTTCAGTTTGCAAACTCGGGGTTACGTCCAAACACGACCCCGAACACGCCCCTGTGCTCAGCTAATCAAGCCCGACGTCGCAGCGAAGCCAACGCCGCAGACGGAACATGGCGCGTTTATCAAAGATTATGCACAATAGAAAACCCCAGTCATGTGCACTGAGCTCTTCCACCATTTGCCTCACAGATGAACAGTCGGCTGGTTTAGCGAATGAGCAGCCGACGGACAGGAAGTAAAGAAGGTAACCGAGGACACGCAGCCTCGTCTGACCACAGAGGCATCGTGGGTAAAGGTTCAATCCAGGCCAAGAAAAAAGAAATTCACTGTGAATAATGTGACCTATTGTTAAAATAAGACAATCTGTACGGGCAATTTCCAGTGTGGCAAAAAAGGAGCAGCGAGAAATAGGCATTTAAAAACTAAAGGCAAATCGGTCTCGCAAATCATGTCTCACGATGCGATTTTGTCACGATATGAACCTCACGATACGATATTTATTGCAATATACAGTAGCAGGTTAAATCTCATGATATTACGATATTATACGTAACATCATAAGCGACCAGCGATTTGGTACATTTATCGTCATATTCAGATCAGTGACATTTTGAAGAGCTTGAAAAACCTTCGTAGTTCAAGTGCAAAATTCAAGTAACAACTAAACATTAAGGATGTAACGATATCCAAATCCCTCGGTTCGATATTTTCTCCATACGCATCTCACAGTACGATATTTATTCCAATATTCAAATCCAAATTCCAATATTTTGTGCAGTCTTGCAAAACTATGAACATGCTACTTTGGTGCTGTTATAATATAATAATACGATTTTAAAATGCTTAATAACCGTTATTTCTTCACATCGTCTGCACTGAAATAGCAAAGGATCATGGGATATGTAGTTCTGTTTTTTTTTTTAGCTTTTACTGCACCACAACTATGAATTTAAGCAAAGAGACTTATCATTTGATATTATTGTGAGACTTTTGAGATGATATTAACTAAATACATTTAATTTTTTGCACAAATGTATTGCAGTGGTTAGCGTTTATCCATCTTTTTTGCGTTTGTGTGTCTAGTATTGGAACTCTGATATGTAATTACAGATTTATTCAATACCAAAACCTGCATCCTGCCTCTCTCTCTTTTTTTAAGAAACCTCTTTAACCGTTTACTTGATAAAGGGTCTATATTATGCAAAAATGACCCTTGTGAGCTGCTTTAAGTTGTTTTGTTTCATTTCATTTTGAGTAGCTCTTTCTTATTATTACTTTGTCGATAGCTCAAAATGCTTTGCTATGAAGAAGTAGTTTTCAAGTAACTGGCTTCTTTTATCTTTTGTTCAATAGAGATTAGAAATTCCAGGGCTGAAATTATCCAAATTATTCTCATGAAGGCATGTAGAGTTTAAAAACACGGCGTAGCACTTCCCGTATTATCGTTTCGAGCTTTTAGCCATGTTAGAATGTTGTTACCTCATCAAAACGGTGCCTAGACCCACATATTCTGAATCCAGGGCAATGTCACCCATAAACCGGGTCAACGAATCTGCAATCTGACAGTCAAAAAACAAACCCCGCTGTTGATTTCTGACCCG
This sequence comes from Scartelaos histophorus, assembly GCA_000787155.1. Lineage (NCBI taxonomy): Eukaryota > Metazoa > Chordata > Actinopteri > Gobiiformes > Gobiidae > Scartelaos > Scartelaos histophorus. The sequence goes on from JACN01072017.1 coordinate 4,064, forward strand.
TTCTCCATCTCAGTTTCACGTCGCGTCAAAGATACCTATTCTGTACATTATTAGACACAATGACTGCGGTAACAACTCCCCCCCGTGTTATTTAATGTCAGCCGTGCCTCTTGTTTAAGTCCAGAACTCCAGTCTACAGTATAAAATAAACTATCATTACGACTGCAGTTCTCTGACCTCCAGCTGCAGTAACTACCATCTCGGTGCTCCATACAACGGGCTTTGTACAGCGTCTCGTATGGAACATGAAACGTGAGGCAAACCCAGGCTCCGTCTTCTGTTTGGCGTTTCATCCTCTGTGAAGTGTTTCTCTTTGTACCGCAGTAATAAGGCCTTCTATATCTGCAATTATCTTTACCACGCCGCCTAGGCCATGGCTCCATTTTATCTGAGCCGGTCCCACTCATTATAGGCAGCTCTGTGTGCATAGGGCTACTGTATACGCCAGGAAACACAAAGAACACATGAGAAAGATGTATTTGATAAAGGCTATATGGTTGTCAAACTGTGGGGTGTGTGCAATCAGGGTAGTTCGCTTTAAGACCTACTTACAAATTTTCTGGGAGAGGGTTCAACGGCGGCTTCGTTTGTTCCTTTACGGCATAAGAATGATCCATTTTTATGCTAAGACTTCGACTTTATTGCTCCACAAGGGAAACGACTTTGACGCAGCAGCTCAAACATCACATTATATTGCAATAACGAAGAGTAAAAAAATAAATAACGGTAATAAACTTCTAAAAATAAAATCTTAAAGCGCAAACAGGAATCATTTAAAAAGGTAGAGGAGGTTTTTAGGATTTTTTCAGGAGCAACTGTGACCCTGCTGGAGCTTTTTCAGGCGCTAAAGGTGAGGCTACAAGTGAGATCTCTGGAGAGGCGAGCCTATACTTATACTAAGAAAGTGTTTAATGAAGGTTATATTTTAGCAGCACGTGTAAATGAAAAGAAACGCTGAATAGTTTCATTTAATATTTCAGGCGCAATGGGACAATTTCTGTTAAGACATACAAGTGGCGTACTCTTCACCATAAAGGTTACACAATTTAACTTTAAAAGCAAGTGGCGTACTCTTCACCATAAAAGTTACACAATTAAACTTTAAAAGGGATAGTTTGGGTTTTCTGACATGAATCTGTACATCATCCCTGTCACAGTGTGGTGCATAAACACTGGCTTACCCCCGACAGCCCCGTGAGACGAGTTCTCGCCCGGTTTTGGTGCTGACGAAAGTAGTTCCGGCACGTTGGCTGGGGTCGAGAAAATGAACGATTTTCCTTCTGCAAACAATGTGTTCAAAAGAGTGATACATTTGCATCACAAAACTGTTGTCGATAAAAAAGTCAGACCTCATAATCGGTTGGCGCCATTTTCTCTCCGTTTGAATCACTGCACTGCTGCAAGCTGAGAGCCGTGCACGAATACAACAGTTTTTTCAGTTGTTTGGCAGTGTCTACATCCTCAGACCGATGACTGCTACGGTGCGAGAGAGATAACATGAGAGAGCAGTAAGTATATAAGCTTGTGTAAGTTATCAGTGTCATAGTCAGACATGTTGCCGTTAACTTTCCAAGCCGTAAACACAGTGAAACAGGAGCGACTTCACCTGGCATCAGCGCAGTGATACGAACGGAGAGAAAATAGTGCCAAGCCATTATGAGGTCTGACTTTTTCCTCGACAACGGTTTTGTGACGCAAATGCATCACTCTTTTGAACACATATTGTTTTGAGAAGAAAAACACTTTTTTTCGTGACTCCAGCCAACTTGCCGGAACTACTTTTGTCACACCAAAACCGGGCGAGAACTCGTCTCACGGGGCTGTTGGGGGTAAATCAGTGTTTATGCACCACACTGATGACAAGATTCAGATTCATGTCAAAAAACCCAATGATAACTCTTACGGTGAAGAGTACGCCACTTGTATGTCTTAATGGTAATTGTCCCACTGCGCCTGAAATATTAAATGAAACTATTCAGCATTTCTTTTCATTTACACACGCTGCTAAAATATAACCTTCATTAAACACTTTCTTAGTATAAGTATAGGCTCGCCTCTCCAGAGATCTCACTTGTAGCCTCACCTTTAGCGCCTGTAAAAGCTACAGCAGGGTCATAGCTGCCCCTGAAAAAAATCCTACAAACCTCCTCTACCTTTATAAGTTATTCCTATTTGCGCTTTAAGATTTTATTTTTAGAAGTTTATTACCGTTATTTATTTTTTTACTCTTCGTTATTGCAATATAATGTGATGTTTGAGCTGCTGCGTCAAAGTCGTTTCCCTTGTGGAGCAATAAAGTCTAAGTCTAAGTGTAAAAATGGATAATTCTTATGCCGTAAAGGAACAAGTGAAGCCGCCGTTGAACCCTCTCCCAGACAATTTCTAACTAGGTCTTAAAGTGAACTACCTTGATTGCACACACCCCACAGTTTGACAACCATATAGCCTTTATCAAATACATCTTTCTCATGTGTTCTTTGTGTTTCCTGGCGTATACAGTAGCCCTATGCACACAGAGCTGCCTATAATGAGTGGGACCGGTTCCCTTTGACCAGTTTGTATCAGTTTTAATCTTGGTTTAGTCCAGGTCAAGTCTCATTTTTGGTTCATCTTGGTGTAGCCATATTCAAGATTTCTTCCTGGATTTCATGTATGTTGCAATAGTTTATAATGCAGAAGACTCTCCAAAGAAGTTTCCAAAGCCCCTGCAGAACTTTACTAGTAAGAGATATGTCAATTGCTTGTCTTCATGGAGATTTCTTTGAATGTTCCACAGTATTTCGTTAAATTTTAAGTAAGTAAGTAATAGAGATGTGCAAAAATGTCAAAATATTAATATAGCGAATACTTTAATGTGATGATATAGTAGTAATATCGTGGGATGTTGTATCGATATAAAACCATGATTATTTTTTGGTACATTTTGTCAAGTCATTTTGTTACAGCGCTACAGTTTTGTTGCTTGTTCAGAGGAAGGAGCCTTGTTTATACAGCATGTTTGACATTTTCACTGTTTCGATGATTTAAAAGAATGAGAACTTCGCACATCAATTCCTTGAAACTGGTGCTTTGGAGGAGCAGGAGCAGCCCGAAAACAGAAAAAAATTGCCTGGTGAAGGTCCTGGAACATTGTATGTCCTAATAAATCTGTCATTTTGCAAGTTAGACTGTGTTCTTGGAGTGTTTAGATGATTAAAATGGGTGTTTCATATTAACATCTCATAAGAAGTGGTTTAACAAAGACTTTTAGTATCACAGCCATGATTTAGCCATTGTTTTTTTACTAAACCGGATCGATTTGAAATATATCGAATCAAAACTGCACTGTATTGAGGTATGTATTGTATCTTGGCCTATTTAAGTATCGTATCGGCAACTTCTTAATGATACCCAGCCCCAGTAAGCAGCACATCCAGTATCAAAGTTGAATCCGTAACTTTGGCATAGCAAAAGCATCGCCGTGGAGACAAAAACATAATCTGCACCACAAAAGCTACACATTGCATCTTTAAAAAACCTAACTGTTACGATAAAATTACTTTACTTATTAACTACAGACGGTATAAAGAAGTGGACTAAAGGAGAGTGACATAACCCAAAGTGCTCCAGTCAAATGAAGCTCATGGAGGCTTTAGTTATAGAGTTATATGGGCAAATTTGGAGCAAGTTATTTACAGACAAAAATAGCAAAATAAAAACCAGGATCATGTAGAGCGGGTTAATACAAACATTTCAAGACCGAAATGACGAAGATCCCTGCAGCAGTTACAGATTTTTCAATGTAAAGTTAATTGGAGCCGAACGCCGACTCCCTGCATCAAAACGTCCATCAGGTGAAAATTCATCTGATTTATTTTTACGCTTATAACCTGCATATTGCTTTAGCTGCTGGCAGAAAAATGAAACAATATTGCAGAGCCCGGAGATGCACGTATTGTGACTCAGACATGTGTTAGAGAGGCTGTCCCGGGAGTCTGCAGAGGTGAGGCCTGCTCCAGCTTCTCCAATACAAAAGCTCTGTATTTTAATCCACTCTCCGGAAAACACACAAAGCAACAAGCGCAGCCCTCTGTTGATATCGCCTCCTGTCATCGCTCCAGTCCCCCGTCTCCAATTCATGTCATCACCAACAGCAACACGAGAATGTGTGCAGAATATCAGGTTTATCACTGTGGATCTACCAAAAGCAACACTGGGATTTTATTTAAATGCATGTACGGAGCATCATTTTAGCTTCAAATTGTCAATGAAAGTCCAAAATAGGATTATAGACATGCAGCAGGCTTGTAACTACGATGACTTAAAGAAAATTATTGAAAATGCAAAAACTGTGGACCTGGTGGGAGTAATGGCACTGTTTACTAAACCAATGCAGCGGTTCTTAGAGGCTTTTTTGAGCTGTTGTTTCCTCGCAGTTTGCACAAAGTTTGCTGCAATGTCAGAACAAGAATAGAGGCCAGTTCGTCACAAAAGAAAGTCCGTTTTTTAGGTCACTGAAAGAAGAAAAGAAACAAAAAAAGGAGCAAAGCCAAACTAACTGAACTATTCTTGGAGATTCCTTCCAAAAATAGCGTCACTAAAGCAGATGAAGGCCCCAAAGACTGACATGTTGGTCGAAAAATTACTTCTGGACAGAAAACTTCAACAGTAATTCGTTTAGCAAAATTTTGAACAAGCAGTGGCTGTAAACAAGCCTAATTTCTAGAGTAAGGAGGAGGCGGGAGGAGGCGTTTCTACTTCGGGAGCTGTGGAGGAGGAGAAGAATGAGCAACATTTGAAGAAAGACAAACAAAATCCTCTATACAACCTTTATTTCGATCACCATGTTAGCTTTTATTGTTTTGAAAATGCATTATTAGCTGAAAACAAAGCATTAACATGTTTTTGTAAGTTTCACATTTGTTTTTGATACCAAGTACTCCCTCTCCTCGCTCACTGCTCTAAGTCACTCCCCTTCAGAGCGCTCTCAGTACAGTCGGTTCTGCTAATCAAACTATTGCACTATAACATATCAGGTTTGTGAAGTTGTACTGTATAGTTTTGCATTATGTTATCACAGCTAACTAGGCATTAGAAGTGTGTAAAAATAAAAAATATTGAAATAGCGACGTATCATATAGTTTAATTTGATGATACAGTATCGAAATCGTGGGCTAATGATATATCGGCAAGAGTATTTTTAAGTGCATTTTCTGTAAGAGAAAAACTTTGACATTTCCATTGCTTTGTTGAGTAAAATAGGTGTTCATATTAACTTTGTACAAACTTAGTGGACATAATGGACTTTTAGTATCACAGCCATGAATTAGCCTTTGTTTTTCACCGAACCATAACGAATTAGTTTGAAATATAACTCATCAAATCGAATCATATTGTGGTCTAAGTATTTGGAATGTCACTTCTAGGGATGCAACAATATGATACTGGTAACAGGTATCAGCGCCGGTATTAAACATTTTGGTGGATCAGGTCACTTCCAAGGTATCAGTTCAGTTGATATGTTATTTTTATCTATAAATTGGTGTAATAAGATGATTCGCTGGCCCTAATGTGGGCTCAAAACGTCTCTTAATATTAAACTTGCATTATATCAGCTTAAATTTTTACAAATGCGATAAAAGTTTTGGAAAAATCATGGAAATTTAGTATCTCTTTCAAACAATTTAGGGTTCCGTTAAGTTCTCATTAGGCTATTATGATTATTTCTGATTATTTTCACATGTCTCTGATACGATGAACCCCCCCAACCCACCTAGACTAAAAAATATTCTGCTGGAAAAGCTGCAGGACAACACACCTCTTTTTATCCATAAACTGGTGTAATAAGACAATTCGCTGGTCCTAATGTTTCCTCAAAATGTCTCATAATATTAAACTTGCATTTTTACAGAGCTTTTCTATAGTTACAAAATATCTTTTAGCCTTAAGCTGTTGGTGTTTAAAGACATTGGTATTTATTGATATCGAATTTTAGCAGATGCTTGAAGCCAAAGTGTAATTTTTGGATTCTACTTTTATCCCTAAGGAAAATCTGAATAGGGCGTGGGAGAGATCGATAAATTACCACTATAAAACCACATCATGCATGTTTTTGATCAGAGACCAGCGTTATAACATGGTAGAAAGCTTCAAAAAGTCCATTAAGCATGACATTTCTTCTTTAAAAATAAACCTTAAATCCAGTCGCAATTCCATATTTCTTTTCTATCATTCGGTCTTATCAAAAAGTATCCTGTTTTTCCAGTGAATCTTTAATATGTCAAAAACCCCTCGCTCATGTTTGATCCTGAAACTCAAATGACAAGGCCCGGAGCGCACGACGTTTTTAGAGGAAGTAGGAAGATATTTGACTGCAGAGCGTCTTTGTGATGCTAATGGATACGAGGAGTTTGATATGTTTGGTTGATGGTTCGCTTGTCATCGCCGCTCCCATGTCGTCACACTCAGAAACAAGAGCAGAGGGGGCGGGACGGCGAAACGAGACCCGAGGCTGATCACCGCACAATGAAAACCAATTCAAAGAGCGCGATAGTTTGTTTGAAAGGAGCTGCGTGTGATTTTTCCCATCTTTCACTGCGCAGAAATTGACTTCTTGTGAGCTTTAAGCTGGGTTAAAACGCTGTTACTTCATCAGAAACAGACCTGGAGTTGTGTTTTGTTTCATTTGCATGTCTGAGTAATGATTTCCAAAGCTCAAAATGCTCCGTTACACTTTGTGATGTCATAAAGGGGTAGTTTTCAAGTTCACAGCTCCCTTTATACCGTTAGATTGACAAATCCAGGGCTAAATAGTGGCAGCATTTTGTAAAGCTTTAAAACTTTGGTTGTACAATGGTCAAATATGTCACCAGGTTTAACAAAATTATTATTTTTTTTAATGTTTATAGGTTGTTGTTCTCAGAATGTGTGTAAAATCCCTCTGTCGTCCGGGTAGCATCTATGGCAAAAGGAGAAATTCACATATTAATGAACAAAATGTAAATATGTGAAGATTATAGCCAGATTATAGTGTCGCTAATTTCCATCTTCCATCAAGGAAAAGTAAAGCAACATTCACACATAGTAAAATATAAATATTTTTTGTAGTTCTGTTACAGGCGCAGAGACATGGCCGAGTCATTGAATGTATTTTTCTTTTAAGTTCCTCGGCAAATCTACACGAGGAAAAGTAAAGCAACATGGCGCAGAGACATGGCCGAGTCGTTGAATGTATTTTTCTGTATTTTTCTATATTTTTGTTGTTATGGTTAATTTGGGTTTTAGTGTTGAAAACCCTTATTTTTGCGTTAATTGGCTTGGGGGATAATAGAGGCTTTGCACCGTCACGTGACTCCATATGCCAGATCAAACATGGAGATAAACAGAACGAGCGTGTTCCATCTCTACCAAAATATCTTAAATCTCCAGCCTCAGACGAGCCACGATCACCACCTGAAAAACCTAAAATCAAATCTCTAATATCGATCGTACAATGTGACACCAATTTTTACTCGGATTTGATAGAATCATGGCCAGAAGTAGAATTTCCGGATTTATCAAACCACTTGATCTTTGTGACCAGGAGCTGCACCAAAGACCAGATCAAGGCTCATAAAAGTATAAAACTTTAGATTTTCAGGCTCTTTCTCTAAACTCCGAGTAGAAATTGGTGTCACATTGTACGATCGATATTTGAGATTTGAGGTTTTTTGGCTCATCTGAAGCTGGAGATTTCAGATATTTGTGGAGAGATGAAACACACTCGTTCTGTTTAGCTCTATGTTTGATGTGGCGTGCCCGGTGTCATGGCGGCGTAGTTACCGTTGCTATGGAGACACATATATAAGAAGCCCACCCACCTGGACCTATACATGGAACGTAACAACGCAAATTATGAAGCATATTTCTGCTGTTATGTAAATAGATTGTAAATACTTTCTCTTTGTTTCACTGTTTTGTACACAGCACTCTTCAAACTTGTCTTTTGGGAACATTATTAATCATTAAATAGTCAAAACATCCTTCTGACTACGCCGTCATGATTACCCCAGAATAGAACCCATCACAAACCATCTGAAAACTGTATAGTGAGTGCGCTGTTGTTATGTACATTTGTGTGATTGTTGCTTTACTTTTCCTCATTGTGTAGATGATTTGAGGGACTAAAGATGGAAATTAGCCACGTTGGAAATAATCTTTACAATTTACCGTATTTTTTGGACTATAAGGCGCATCTAAAATCATGAAATTTTCTCAAAAATCCACAGTGGCCTTATAATCCAGTGGCCTTATGTATGACCTTTGGTTGTGTTTAACCTCCAACCGATTTGATGTTGTCCACATTAGTCTAATAAGGTATTAGTGGGCGAGTCAGGAGGAGTAATATGTTGGCCACATATAGGGCGACTGTGCAACATACCGGTAGTTCTGCCGTGTGCTGTACAAGGACCCAAAATGCCACCATTACCATGCAGATTTCAGGTTTTGTATTTTTGTGTTAAAACTGAACAATGTTGAGAGGGATCCGGGCATGTTTGATGCCCAAATCACCAACTGTTAAACTTGTATTTTTGTGTTAGCTACAACTGAGAGTTATTGTAAATGACCTGAATAAAGTTCCATTTATCCGACACGAGTTTTGTTTCTCTTATTGTGCCTTATAATCCGATGCTCCTTATGTGTGGACAATGACACAACTGACATAGTATTTGATACTGCGCCTTATAATCCGGTGCACTTTATAGTCCGAAAAATAAGGTACATTTTACATACATAAAAATTCATCAAATGAATTCAGTGAATGTCTATGGAGTTTAGAAACACTTCCTGTATGACCACATGACATCACAAGGTGGAACGGCGCGTTTTCAGTTTCAGAAGTAGGGTTTGTGTGTTGAAACAAAACATAATTCCAAGTCTGTTTTTGACAAGGAAACACATTTTAACATAGAAAACGGTGTAATACGAGCCCTTTAATGCCTTAATGTGGAAAATTCAAAGAAAAAGCATCTATACGGAAGCTTTAATCTCAACCAAATTACACCACAAATTAAAAACGAATGGGAAAAAAGTGTCACGCGTTCGCACAACGGTCAATGCCAGCGATATCAAAGCTACAGAAAATAAACAGATTAACAAACGCAACTTCTGCCACTGCCAACTTCAAGGGAATAATCAGAAAAATAAATGAAAAGGAGCAGTCTACAAATGCAGCCTCAGAGGGGAGCGAGCTTTTGCATTACATTATTTTGATTACATAAGAGCTCATCTTAAAACACTATATTTAGCTCGTAACAGTAAAAGCTCGGTGTCTTTTATTGGATATGTCGAACACAGATGCAGGCGTGTTTAGATGTGTGAGTGAGAGATTAGCCACCTCTGATCCTGACTTACACCAAGATCATTTATTTAAAGCCTCCACAGCCTCTCTCTGGCACTGGATCAGTAATGAGAAGTGTCTAGATCAAATGAAGCTGCAAACAGGTCAAAAAGTTCACGAGAAAAAAACGAAAAACGCTCCAACGCAGCTTTAAAAAAAACAGTTGGAGAAAATAAGAGGAATTGCATTGATTTATATGTTCTACGTGGGCATATTTTCGATTTTTACATCCTCTTTAAATGATCCTATTATCGTCTTTGTCAAAGTTGAGGTTTAAAGTTGATATTTTTACATCTTTTTGACTTTTTTCACGCAATACGTCGCCCGAGATCGAGAATAAACACTTAAAAT
>KN492845.1:2099-12505 GCA_000787155.1 Scartelaos histophorus
AATATACACATAAAAACAAAAAAAAAAAAACATTCAGTTGTGTCTGTTGAACAAACTTCAGCACACATCTTTATGAAAATCACTACCGTATTTTTCGGACTATAAGGTGCATCTAAAATCATTACATTTTCTCAAAAATCAACAGTGGCCTTATAATCCAGTGGCCTTATGTGTGACCTTTGGTTGTGTTTAACCTCCAACCGATTTGATGTTGTCCACATGAGTCTAATAAGGTATTAGTGGGCGAGTCAGGAGGAGTAATATGTTGGCCACATATAGGGCGACTGTGCAACATACCGGTAGTTCTGCCGTGTGCTGTACAAGGACCCAAAATGCACCTGTTAAGAGACATGCACCATGCAGATTTCAGGTTTTGTATTTTTGTGTTAAAACTGAACAATGTTGAGAGGATCCGGGCATGTTTGATGCCCAAATCACCAACTCTTAAACTTGTATTTTTGTGTTAGCTACAACTGAGAGTTACTGTAAATGACCTGAATAAAGTTCAATTTATCCGACACACGTTTTGTTTCTCTTATTGTGCCTTATAATCCGATGCTCCTTATGTGTGGACAATGACACAACTGACATATTATTTGATACTGTGCCTTATAATCCGGTGCACTTTATAGCCCGAAAAATACGGTATATTTACAAGACACTTTTACTTAATAGTTATTATAGTTTTTTCATGTGATATTTGAGAATTTCTTAGCTCTGGTATCTGTACTTTTACTTAAGTAACACCATTGAGTACTGTACTTCTTCCACCACTGCTACTATATACCGTGCACTTGGCCAAAAACAACAGTGTGATAGAATTACCTTGGTGTAGTATATATTAAATTGCCTTCTACTCCAATAGGCTTACAATGGAGAGAGGGAGAGCTCTATAAGTTTCAGAATCATGGCCTGAATGAGAAATGGGTCTAAATCAGTCATTTATATTCATAGTGTCTTAAAAGGGTTGTTACTCCACGGGAGGCGGGTATTCAAGTTATGGACTCACAATCTTTCACAGTCGTAGTCTAACATCTTTATAACAAAAGAGGATTAGCAAAGAACTATCCGTATCTTAGTCAAAGTCAGATTTAAAGTTGTGAAGTTTATGCATAAATTTACCCTGGAAAAGTCCACTCAAAGCACCTTTCACCTCATGGTACGTTCACAACCTGCAGTCTTCACCTCTCAACCAATCACGTCTCAGTCCACTGATTTAACTTCCTCTCATCCTTCTTCCTGTCACTTCAGCTATAACCCATTTCCACTGCAGCAGTTGCGTGGCAAGCCAAAACCACACACTCTGACAAAACTTTATAAAGATGTGTGGGGCTGGAGCCATATCCTTTTTCTCCAATTTCAGTTGGCCATGATTGACAGGCGGATCAAACTCGTAAAAGGGGGAGAAAGTAATGCAGTGGACAAAGAAACAGTGTGGACTTGTGCAGAATTAACAAGCAGAGCACTATTTATCTCAGGTAAGCTGTATATTTTATCCTGAATGTTTCGAGATGTCTTTTGTATTTGAGAGATTTGTGCTACAAATTAGCAGCTGTAGCTGAATCAAGTTAAGATGTGGCCTTTCTGATCTTGTTCCAGATCCTCTTGGCTTTAACAAAACATGTAGAAGAGATTGGCTGGTCAGTAGAAACACTTACCTCAGCCTCTTCATCTCCTTTTTATTATAACCAGTGGATGTATTTCCCCTTACAATACATACTCTAAATTGTCTCTTGTGAGCTTTAAGTCATGTTGGAATGTTCTTACCTCATCAAAAACATACCTGAGGTTATGTTTTGTTTCATTTGCATATGTTTGAGTAAGTCTGTTTTATTAGTCCACATTTCCAGAGTTCAAAATGCTCTTGTGATGTCATGAAGTTTCATTCACATATGTTTGAGTAAGTCTGTATTATTAGTCCACATGTTAAGTTCAACATGTTTAGTTCAAAATGCTCTTGTAATGTCATGAAGTGGAAATTTTCAAGTTAACATCTACCTTTTCTTTTCTTTCTATCTTTTCTTCAGCACAGATCAGCATTTCTAGACCTTAATTTATCCAAATTAGGCAAGAGAAGGTGTGTTAAGTTTAAAAACACAGTGGAGGGCTTCCTGTATTACCACATAACACCACAAAGTGAGAGGAGCTCCATCTAAATGCAGGATTTGTGCGTTAAACATGTGAACAAAACAAAACACAACTCCAGGTCTGTTTTTGCCAAGGAAACAACATCAGAAAACAGCATAATGTGAGCCCTTTAATTAAACTAGCTATTCATCACGTCTCATTGTTCTTTTTAACTCACTCTAGGTAGAAACATTGTAAAGAAACTTCCCTAAAAGGTGACTGGGGTGACATTGTGCAAAGGCAGCAGCTTGGTAAACCGTGTGTTTGCGATAATGAACCATATCAGGGGTCTCCTTCACACAAACAGGAAACTCATTCAACAACATCAATTATGCAAGACGCTGGGCCTCTTGATATCTAATCAGACGTAGCTGCAGGTGATGGTGGTGGGCGTGTAAATGTTTCTCTATGTGAATTACACGCAGCCATGCAGAGTCTATTGTGGATCGTTGGGGTGATTGGTGAGACTGGGCTTCCTCAATCCATCTCTTCATGTTGCTTTTATAGAGATGTGTTGTCCTCTAAGTTGATTGTATAGCGATTTTTTAAATTCTTACAGGAAGTAACAGGGCAGGAAGGGGACAGCTTAAAATAATAAGATAAGAACAGTGAGACGTATCTAATTTATGGTTGCATTGTGTAAAATCTTGTATCACAAAGTTGAATGCAAAACCTACAAAATCGTCAGAACTTGAAAGTATCAATGAATACATTTCTTTATATTTTTAGACTGTAATTTCTACAAAAATGTCATCAAAAATCATAAAAGATGAACTGTGTAGCTTATAACCACTGGTAGAAGGTCCGTCATCTAATTGTCTCCATGGAGATGTCATTGCTTTTTCCTGGAATGTTCCACAGTATGATTTTAATCATAATCATAATCATATCTCCAGAGAGAAAACCATGTAAGATAAGATAAGATAAGATAAACTTTATTGTCCCAGAGGTAAATTTGTCTTGGGCTTAAAAACACAGTTACAATCACACATAAAGTACAGACAGACACAGTCACAAGATACATGTGTCCATTGCTGATGTCCATTGTCCATTGTCACTGCACAACCATAAAGTGACTAAGTTATTACACCAGGCCTATTGCACAAATAATTATTGCACCAGCCCTTATTGCACAAACACCTTTGAATAAAGTGACTAAAGTGCGCCTTTGTTGTGCAGATTTGTTCAACAGTGCAACAGAAGTGGGCACAACAGGTGAGAAGCGTTTCCCACAATCCATCTGGCCTGAGCAAGCACAGAGTTTTGAAAAATGTCCTGCAGAGAAGGCCAGGCCAAGTTACAGGTTAGATCTGTGGAGAGGCAACCCTGCTGATAGAAAATTGAAAAACATAGTAGTGTCAATACAAACTGAATATAAGCCACAGTGATGTTTAATGTCATACTGTGTACAGTCCAGGCAATGCAAAACATCTCCATGGAGATAACCAGGTGGCACCCCCTCACTGGAAAATTCCCATAATGCACCTTTAAAGATGTATTCAATAAGACAGTTCAATAAACCAAGCCAAGTATAAGATGTGAAATGTCCAATCCCTACACCATACTACAGTATTTCACTTGAACAGTGTATTTCCCAAGTCTGAGGAGCCGTTCAGGCATGTTATGTATGAGACTGCATCTATGTATAAGAATGTGTGTTAAACTGCTTCACTCAAGGCAATTTTATATTAATGACTCATATTCATTCTGAATAAATTAATCCACTGGAATTTGCTTCACCTCTTGAACCAACTTGATGTTTTGAGTGAAATGAGACGACAAGAATTAACTTCAATCTATTTAATGAATTTAACACAAAAACAAAAAATCAACACACCCAGCAGCCCTGTGGACATCTTTCCCATTCAAAAGATTGTTGCAATTATTAATCACTATGGCAACAGTAGTAATTTCTCATCATTTTGCAACCCATGGATACACTACATTTATCTCTCACAAATTAACTCAAGCTATTTATAGATGAAATGATCTTTCTCCTCTCCTACACACTGCCATTTCACTTACAGGCCGCGCTCCCATCTCCACCACAGCAGACGAACTATCCCCCTTTTCAGCCTCTCCATCTCCTCTTTACCACCACTGCTGTCTATTTATCCAACCATCTATATTGCATTTATACAATTGCAGCTGATGATGCAGCGTGATCGCCTATCCACAGATCTGAACTGTAACTTGACTTGCTTTTCTCCATGGACATCAATAGAGTTTAATTCAAATAAATGGAAAGGCAAAGCAATGACATCTCCATGAAAAGACCCACACCAGAAAAGTAATGTTACTCTATACACCACAATACTAGGTTTTATTCCACTAGTTTACTTTACTTTACTGCAGCGTTTCAAATAAGCTCAGAAGTGTGTATGTGTGTAAGCTCCGCACAGGCCTGTCTGCTGTGTCCCGACAGAAGCCCGGCCGTCAGCAGAAGCCCCCGACGCCCCGCTCCAGTCCCTCCTGGCCTAATGCAGACTGACAGTGTGTGATCAGATGGTGCAGGTGAGACCAAATGGAGCAGGATTAGAGCCAGCGCCGTGATAGATGAACAGACAGAGGAGGGAGACTGCTGCACTTGTCGGCAGGTCAGCTGTGAAATTAAACACAAAACACACAGAGCCATGCTTCAACCACATCAGCACGTAGAAAAGACGACGGAATAAGCTCTAAAATAAGGGACGGTAATAACAGCAATGTACTGGATCTAGTCACTCATTTCAATAAGTTCATTTGGATATTTTAGTGAATTGATTTGGGGAAATAAGTTCCTACGAGGTTCCTTTGAGTTCTCAAGCCATCTCTATGAACTTGAGGCCAAACAGAAGTTAAATAAACAGTTATAAGCCTTGAAACACAACACAAGACTTGGGTTTGGTCCCCACACCCTCAGAATAACAGTTTAGAGCTTCGCCTATTGAAAGTCTGTGATGTTTTTTAGTCCCTTGTGATATTTTTTCCTTGTAAGCAGCCTTATTTGTTTTGATAAGAACGGACTGTGTGTTTGATAAGAACGGACTGTGTGTGCCGATCAGCTAACACACCCATTAAAACTCTGTACTGCAGTGTGTAATCTGGATTTTAGGCAAGATGAACTCACTATTTTATTGCAATTCAGTAAGAGGACTTTGTTAGACTGGAGTAGGACTAGTTTGGTCCTGTTACTTGGACTACCATGTTATATTCAATCTGCATTCCACCCAAATGAATGAAAACTGACAGGGTAATATGGCTTAAGTGTGCACTATAACTTTTTGTTGGAGGTCCGTCGCCTTCTTGTTTCTATGGATATGTCATTGCTCTACCTAGAATGTTCCACAATATAACATCAGACAACTTTACTTACATTTACTTAAATAATCGCATAAGTATTTTTTTCAGGGTTTTCAGGAAACACAAAAAACTCCCCCCAAAATTGAAATTATGGCATTTTTTTGCCTAAATAAACTTAAAAAAGTGGCGATTTTTTTTTAGGAAGGTGACGATTTATTCTGTTGCAGGTGATTTTATAGCTCAAAAATACATAGAAAAACAGGCATTCTGACTGTGAGCGGGGTCGCCTCTCCACAGATCTGACCTGTATTTTTCCTTTGGTTTGATCTCCATGAAGATACAAAGGTTTAATACCATAGTGTGAAACATTCCAGACAAAACTATAACATCTGATGGACCAAAAAAGTTACACAATGCACCTTTAAATTTGTGAATAATAGAGCTTATGTATTCTAAGCAAGCAGCATCCACAACAAAGAGAATGAGTGTAGTCTTGTACAAAACACACAACAGATATGAAGTCGGTTGCCAAAAGGTAAAAAACCTTCACCACGTGCAGCAATCCCAGCCTATATATGAGAGTGGAGTGTAGGGGGACCGTCATGTCAGTGTCAGCCTGCACTATACTGTATATGTATGTACGTCTATGGCACAATGCTGGGGGTGGGAGATGATCGAGGCAGAGCATGCTGAATTATTGAGTTGAATTTTCACGGGCTGAAGGTCAGTGTGCAGAGTGGGGGAGAGCAGAAATCCTTGCTTATTAAAAATACATGTTTTCTTATTGTCTGCCCGAGCTAGTGCTGAAATTTCCAAAACTGCACGCGTCAACAGTAAATCAAAACGCCCAAGAACCAGCGCTGGAAGAAGAACTCAATTTTGTTACTAAAGTGGAAGTACATATAGTGGAGCAAAAAAAAATAAAAAAATAAATAAAAATGTACTTAAAGAGTAAAAAGTAAAGGAAAAGCGTTCATATTATGAAATCTAATAAAGTTTCAAATGTAGTGGGTTTAACAATTGGATCGACCATTATGATTTTTTTAAAGATTTTTTTTTCTATATTTTGTTTGCTCAAATGTCTCTCATACAATAATAAAAAACTGATTTTACTTCAAAAAATGTCATGGAGAAGATAGCACAGATACTTGCGCTCAAATGTAGTGAAGTAAAAGTAAAAAGTATCAATATTAAAGTGTACTTAAAGGTGCACTATGTAACTTCTTGGTTTGGGTGTCCATCACCTGCTTGTTTCTATAGATACAGTATGTCTGGAATGTTCAACAGTGTGACATTAATCAGCTCTGCTTTACAATTATTAAATTACAGGTGGTTTTATAGCTCAAAAATACTTAGCCTCTCCACAGATCTGACTTGTAACGTGGTCTGTTTGGTCTCCATGTTTAATACCATATCGTGAAACTTTCCAGATGAAGCAATAACATGTCCTTGAAGAAAAGGATTTGATGGATCCTGCACCAAAAAATGTACACAATGCACCTTAAGTAAAGTACAGATACGCAAAATATATTCTCAAGCACAGTCCTTTACTACTTTTACTTCATTACGTTCCATAATGACAAGAACGGACAGAGATGTAGTGGAGAAATTCCGAGGCAAATTGTGTTATAATTCAGCAATCATTATTACGATGTGAAATGTAACCCTCCCATGTGCTGCGAAACTTCACCCCAATCACCAAGACTTCTCAAGCAAGTGAAAAATCCATCGCACGCTAATTGGATTATCGGCTGAAAATTACAAAATGATCTCGTCTCCTAAATGAGCTCTGTCCTCGTAAACGTAGCACTGGGCCCTAATTGATATTTCATTAGAACCTTTGTATTTATGATTTTAATGGCTTGTTCGGTATCGCACTACAGGGGGAGGCTGTCGGATATATTGTCAGCTTCATCATGGCAAAAACGAGCTCCAATAAAAACACAGCCGATTTATGTTTTTACCCTTTGCGTGGTGCTTTAGTGGAGCTGGAGTCGTTACGCAGATTAAGATACCCCCTGTCCTTCAAGAGCATAAATAGCAAGTGATGAGTTGGGCATTTCGGGATATAAAACAGTCACACACGCTTACTGGACATATTACTTGTTAGTGGAGAGACTTCTGTACAGTGCACTGTGCATTCAGACAGGCAATAATGGAATCTCGTTTTACCCTTTAAAGTTATATTAAAGGTCTTATATAACACTAAATGGATTCTCGTGACTTTTAAGACACGTTATAATGTTGTTACCTCCTCAAAAACACCTGGAGTTGTGTTTTGTTTCATCCACACACGTTTGTATATCTGTAGTTTAATTCAATTCAATTCAATTTATTTTTGTATAGCCCAGTTATCTCGGTGGGCTTCACAAAATTGTTAAATTAGCAAACAAAGATGTCAGAAAATGAAGCAGAATAAGAATAATAATAATAATAATTAATTAATAATTCAAAAATCCAGAATGTCCAACAACAAGCAGGCAAATGGATAATTGTCCCAGCATCTCCTGTCCTTAGACCCTCCTTCTTCGGCAAGGAAAAACTCGAAAAAAAACCCAGTGGGAAAAAACCGAGAAACCTCGAGGAGAACCACAGTGAAGGAGAGATCCACTCCCATGGACGGACAGGCATAGATGGTCAGGACATATCCACTGCCAATAAGGTTGTAAATCTGTAGACCAAAGCTATTGGCAGAAGGAAACTACTAATCTAACCGGACGAGGACAGATTAATCCGGGACATTCCAGGTTTAAATCCAGGTTTATTAGTTTGTCTGCATCTCCAAAGCTCAAAATGCTCTTTACACTTTGTGATGTCACGTAGGGGTCGTTTTCAAGTGAACAGCTCCTTTTACCAATAAAGATCAATGATTCTGGCAAGTCTGAAATCATCCATATGATTCCAGTGAAGGTTTGTAAAGCTTAAAAATACAGTGGAGCACTTCCTGTATTACCAAATGACATCACAAGATGCAACAGTTTGAGAGAAGAACTCTAAATTTGTGTGCTAAACATTTGTAAATGAAACAAAAACACAACTTCAGGTGTTTTTGATGAAGAAGCAACATTCTAACATAGATCAGAAACGAAACTAATATACACAGTTTCTGTAAGACGCTGTTGAATTTACAAAAACTGGCCAAAGTTGCTATTATCAGCTAACGGGGAGCCTGAGGAAAAGACACTGGATACACTAGAGGGACAACATCTGCCTGTAGTGGCCTTGTTGGAAGAAGAATGCACTAGAAGATCAATAGACGGAATGGAATAGAAAGGAAAATTGAGAGTTCGACTGCTCAAGTGCCTGTGCTACTTATCCTGAATATGGCTGCATTAAAGTTTGTGCTAGTTTGGTCCAATTTGAGCCCACTTTAGTCCTTATGTAGATTAATTCACACACTCACCATAAGAACATTTGGACTCCCTGGATTAAATTTAGACTAAACAAGAATTACACCAGGATTAGGGCTAAACTGCACCTGAGAGTTGGTTTGGCCCCGTCCTGTTATAGCCCTGCTCTATACTTCCAAGTTTAGGTCTGATTTAGTCACATGTTCATGTTCATTCATGAGATGCAGGAGTGAACACCCCCAAAATGTGATTAATGTCCTAATAATGTGCAATTACTTCCCCCATATCCCCGTCGGTGCATGACATTGACTAGTGTCTTATAGCCTGCTTAATAAAAATTAAACGGACTGCAAATGTTTCTGAAAAACGGTTAAACACGCACAATCCCCAAACTAAAATTCATTGCTCTCATCATTGCCGCGTTTAACCTAATTCATCCGACTCTCATTAAGAAGATTCAGAGGGACAAGTTCTCAATGCCACATCATCTTTTAACTGCTTGATAAACGCTAATGACAGAAAAGGAGCTTTGTGCTTTGCGGGGCGGCGGTCAGACATAGGCGTTGTTCAATGAAGGGGAACTGTTAGAGCACTTAATAGATTTGGGCTGCCAAAAAAGGATCCCTCTCCTCCGCTCTCCACCTGTCCGGAGTCTCGGGAGTCACCGAGCCGTTTGTCACGCTCCCCCTTTTTCTCCTCCTCATTTGGACGCCGCAAAGATGGAGGGTAATGGGCGCCCGGGATGTGGGGTCACGCTCAGACGCCGCGCAGCTCATTAAGGGTTCATTCATGGCTAATTTCTACAGTAGAGTAAGCCCAGACAATGGGTTTAAGGCGGATTAAGAGGGGATGGATAGGTGTCCGTCTTGAGTATTGTTATTGATCAAAATTCTCTTCTCTGTAGCCTCATCCGCTACATTTCGAGCACAGACCACACTCGTAACGGTAAATGTCATAAATCTAGCCGCTCGTACAAATGTCTACTTTGCAAACTACGGATGAGCTGTGAAACGAATCATATTTTAACGCAATCGAGATTTCAAATTGTAAATGATCGGCTTATGGCTTTTTAATTGACAGTTCTTGTCCGTAAAACGCGCGATTTGGAGCAGAAGCCGGACAATTTTAAGTTTAACGCCTCCGATTTGATGTCGGTCTCGGTTACAATCGTGAAATTAAAAATGAAAGCCGCTGAAAGGGAGGCAGATGAGATGTAGTATTATTTATTTATTTCAGCTCCTTTTCATTCAGACTTATGATGAAATGCAACTATTATATTTGAAATAAAGAAACTAAATACATTTGTTTCTAATAAAAAAATGCCTCATTACTATAGACTGTATACGTAGACCCTCCCTTTCTATAACTACTGCTGTGAGTCTCGTCGTTTTGGTCTTAAAATATTTGTATTAACCTGCTTTTCGTGATCTTGATGTTTTAATTTCGCGATTTTGTTTCCAAATATGAAACTCATTCTCAAGGCCATATTTAATACAGATGTGGGCAGCCAAACTAAATACTGTTAAAAAGTCAGTATACAGTATTTTACAGTATACCGTTAATACTGTTGAAGTTTTTGTTTCTAGTCTCTAATAGACATGATCAGCTTCAACATTTGTGAATTAGATGCTGCTGTTCCAGTTTGGA
>KN492846.1:0-12181 GCA_000787155.1 Scartelaos histophorus
AGGGTTTAGTCCAGGGTGCTCCGCTGTGGTTCTGAGCTCCACACCTTCATTTGAATCATTTCAGGCCAGGAATTGCTGATCTCTAATGAACAAAAGGTAGTTGTTAACTTGAAAAGTCTGACTACATGACATCACAAGGTGGTACAGAGCCTTTTGAGCACTCGAGATGCCGACAGACTAATAATCCAGGATTACTCAAACATGTGTGAATAAAACGATGAAATGATGAGGAAACAATATTATAACATGTCTTAAAGCTCACACAAGTTCATGTTGTGTAATATAGGACCTTTAAAGTAAGTTCTAATGAATATTCAATTGTACAAACTTTGGTTTTGACTGCAGTGAAAAACAAATGTGAAAAAGTTTATAATGCAATACCAATCAATGACTACATTGTTTAGAGCTCTTGTAACTTTCAGGGGCGAGTCATGAACCTAATTTTAATTAAATCACAGCCTAATTGCTTCAAGTGTCATTGTTCAACTGGGACAGGGCTTCAGCCAGTCCTGCAGCAGTATGCCAGAAAGACAGCCAGCAACAAAGAATAATTTGGATTTTTTATTGGATTTTTTCACCTCCACTATCGCTTTGCCTGAAATGTTCCACAATATGACATTAAACTTATATACATCTTATAAGCGTTTCTATTGCTCGAAAATAGAAGAGTTGCTTTTGTGAACAGGGGTGACTCCACAGATGTGAATTGTAATATGGTATAGTGCTGTAACCTGCAGTAATTGTTAAAAAACAATTCATTTTTCAAAATAAAACAATAAAGATCAGCAAATACATGAAAAAAACTATTATCATGATTATATTTTTGTCATATGGGGCCTCCCTAGTGTCAGTGTGTGTGGTTGTGAGCTTATTTACACCTCCACGTTACCTTAACCTTTCCCAAATAAATGGTAATCTTAAACCTGCTGCTAAACACGGTTTCCTAAAGCTTACACCTGGCCACACTCCAATCTGTATCCGCTCTGGTCAAATTCAGTATGTAAACAAGCCCACAGCAGCCCGGCCGTGACACCGTCTGCATGAATATTACTCCCGCTTTAATTTCAGTCAACACTTGGCTTTGCAGCATCTTTTACTCCTCATGGCTGCAGGGCTCGGTTTAAATACAACGTCGCACTAATTCATCGTCGTGTTTTTAGCTCGAGCGGAGGCATTTTAATGTTTGTTTTGAACACTTTCTCGTTTTGGCAAAATGTGCCGTGAAACGTTGCCAGATTTTCCCATAAACATTTGATCTTCAGGAAATTTAATTTATGTGCGACAGTGAGATAACACGTCGCCTCGAAATAAAAATGTTGGTTTGAGTTGAGAAGTAAAACACATATGTCGCCGTTACGACTGTTTTTCCGCTTCATGAGTTATTTACGCAACTCACCACACAGAGTAAGAATATGAGGGACATCGTGCAGGGAGTGTTCTACATGCAAATTGGCGAAATGTTCACCGGTTACCATGGAGACATAATGAACACATTAGCAAACACAGTTAAAAAAGCTTATGATCATCTTAAAACTTAAGAAGAAATATATAATAGTTCATACAACACATTTTAATTTCAATACGAATGTCCGTAGTTGTGTTTAGGAGTTTGATTTTTCAACCCAAAGTGAAAGAATAGCTGAAAAACTTGCTATGCTAATGCTAACGCCAATGCTAATGCTAATGCGAGGTAGTTTCTGACTGTCATTGTTTAAGAGCAGA
This sequence comes from Scartelaos histophorus, assembly GCA_000787155.1. NCBI lineage: Eukaryota > Metazoa > Chordata > Actinopteri > Gobiiformes > Gobiidae > Scartelaos > Scartelaos histophorus. Next base: position 1,723 of record KN492846.1, read on the forward strand.
AAATAATCTACTAAATGAGTTATTTCAAGTCAAATTGCATTAAAATAAAGATTAGATTAAAGTCTAACAGAGCCTCAGACAGAGCAGAGCCTACAGTTAGCATCATACCCGGCATCAGCTGCAAAGTATCAGCTAAAAACATATTGAAAAACTGTTGATTATATAGAATCATAAAGAATTAAAAGCAACATTTCCTCTCCCAACGGCGATTCAAGTTGCAAAGTAGATGAGAAATTAGCGCTACGCAAAAAATTACACAGTGAGGCATTAAAGCATCTCCATGGAGACAAGTATGTGATGCCCCCCTATGTAGAAGTCCCAGCTCTAGCATAAAAACACCTGTAGGAAAGTGCATGCAAGAAGGTCACGTTTAATACTGAGGAATACGCCAGGAAACGCACTTAACATCTCCATGGAGACAGGAGGGCATAAAAGTTATAGTGCACAATTAATATTTTCACAGGGATATTACGGTATTTTACAAAACCGCAAAAATTCATGCTCCAAATTGAAATCACAAGCACAAAAAGGAAAATGACTGAACACTTTGGAAGCATTTGTGAAAAGGCCTGATCTTTTTTCACTGTACAAGCTCATTATTTAAAGCCAAATTTCAGCGGGAGCTCCATCCTAAACAGGGTCAGGCACAAAGCGGTCGATTTGGGACAGATAAAGCTGGTCCATATTCAACACCGGCGTGGATCCAGGCTCTAATTAGACGCACCATCTCAGCGGGGTTAAGATTAGCGAGGTTTAGAAACGCCTTGGGAATCGCGAGACAAAAAAACAGCATGTATTTTTGCACTGTACGCTCAGCACTACAGCAAAAAAAAATGTGGAAATCCGCTAAAAATGCGATGTCTCCAGCTCCCGGGAGGACTCTCATTCAGGCTTCAGAAACACAGCTGTATTATTAGTATTCTCCATTTGTGTACCTGCTTGTGCTAGCCATTTATTATTTGCATGTTGTTTATTTCCTTTCAAAACTAAAGCTAATATTTGCAGAGACAGAGGCGCCGCGGGCAGGATCGTGTCTTACAGAGAGATCCGACTGTCAGGCAGGCAGTTTATTTTTCATTCTGTTTTGATGAATTTACTTCTCAAAGGGCCCAGAGTCAGCAGTTAGTCTGCAGAGATCGGCCGTTTCAGTATAACCACTTGATTAGCATGTAACTATTTATTTTGGAAATATGATACAGCCATCAACATTTTGTCTAACGTCTAACAATCTTCAAAAGGACCTATATTATGCTATTTTTATATATATAAAACCCTAACCCTGTGATAATACAATACAGGGAGTGCTCCACCGTGTTTTTAAACCCCATGCACCTTCATTAGATCATTTGGATAATATCAGCCCTGGAATTACCAATCTCTACTGAACAAAAAGTAAAAGGTTATGTTGAAAATTAGCACTTCGTGACATCACAAGGTGGAACAGAGCTTTTTGAGTTTGCAAATGTAGACAAAATAATAAAGGATTACTGAATGAAACTAAACAACTCCAGGTATGTTTTTGATTATTATGACATTATAACATGGCTAAAAGCTCACAATAATAAATTTATCATAATATATAACTTTTAAATCTAATATTTTCTGCCTTTTAAATTGACTTTCTTTTTGACATACTATTTAACATGGTTTTCCAACTAACAGATGACAACCGTTTTTATTTTTAACACCACACGAGAGTCACACTTTTTCATGAGTAACAAATTTTAAGTTCGCATTGGACACCAAGAGAACATTTTGTACTCAGTTTACACTTTCTAACAGACGGTGACTTAAAGGTGAATTATGTAACTTTTCCATGGTATTATTGCTTTACCTGATGCCCGAATTTAAGCTAATCTTTTTTATTAACTTAACCTGCGGTGATAATGTAATTTAACGATTGGTGTTTGTGAGTCCGGCCGAGCTCTTCCTGTTCGCAGACGGGGAGCTGGAGTTTGTGGTGGAGGCTGTGACCTTGGCGGGAGGCTGCAGGTCGGCGCCCCCTCCTGGTGTGACGTGTGGAGCAGGATTGATCACCTCAGAAACAGCCTTTTGTTCAGCGCGGCGTGGAGCAGCCAGCGCTGACCCCAGGAGAGACGAGGTGGAAGAGCGCTCCCTCGGAATCTTAAAGCTATGCTCCAGGTCGTCTACGCGGGGTCTGAAGTGCTTTAAAGTTGTTGTTTCCATGGAGACCTGGAGATTGCTTTCACTGGAAGGTACCGCAGTATGGCATTAAACCTGCTTAACTATATGTGCTCATAAAAATATGCATTCTACAGTAAATGGCCTTCCACAAATGAGACCTGTAAATTGTTTCCATGGAAATAGACAAGAACCAAGCAACAACATCTCCATGGTAACAGACCCTTCACCCAGAAAGTTACATAGTGCACCTTTAAGGAGAAACTGAAAGAATTAAATGATCAAAATGATACTGTACCAAAAACAGAATCATTACAACATCAGAAACTGAACTGAACTGAATTTTAAACATGAATAGTATAAAAATAAAGTTAAAGATGCAGTGCGTGACATTTCCTGCTCGTCTCCATGGAAATGTTATTGCTTTGTCTAGAATGTTTCACAGTATAGATTAAACCACTTAAACCACATTACAATTCAGATTTGTGGAGAGTTTCCACTATTAATGCAACAACACACTCGTAATGAATAAATGTTGGATGGATATGTTTAAAGCCATAGCACGGGACATTCCAGGGAAAGCAATAACATCTCCATGGAGACAAGAAATTGATGAACCCTCCATCCGATTGTTAACCCTCAGTATCGCTGTAAAAATAAGGTCTTTTGTAAGCTAAGCGCATGTGAAAATATATCATTTGTATTACATATTATAGCTTAACTTATAACCCTCATACATCTCCTTAGGTACAATTTTACAAAAGAGTGATATAAAAGTACTAACAAAGTCTAATCAAATAGTCCAAATACAATAGCTCCGTCTACTGCCACCACCAACGCCGATAACTTCCAGCTAATGACTCCGGTGTCACTAAATAGTTTGAAGCTTGAATTTTTAACAGGATCCATTTCAGCAGTTTTGACAACTAAATACAATAATTCCAGCTGTCAGATTTTGACAATGCCTTAAGAGTGTTTTAAAATTTTCCTCTTGCTGCACCAAGGTCCCCTTCAGGTCTGTCAAGAATCTGAATATTCTGCTGTGAATACATTAGGAGCAGCACTGGCCCAGAGCTGCATTTATCTGATCGCTTCTCAAACTTGTTTTGTCTCTTGCTGCAATAAAAATATGAGCAAATTATCTCGTGATTTCAGTGAATTTAATGTTGGTTAATCAATGAATAGTTAAAGGGCCCATATTATGCTCTTTTCTGATCTATGCTATAATGTTGTTTCCTCATCATCAAGTTTAAACACACACACCTTGCATACTTATTCTCTCAAGCAGAAATCACTCTGTTCAACCTTGTGATGTCATGTGGTAATACAGTGCTCCACTGTGTTTTTAAACTTTCACACATACCTTCATTAGAATCATTTGGATAATTTCAACCCTGGAACTGCCATTTTTTTTTCCAAAAGAAAAGGTAAAAGACACAGCTTCATGACATCACAAGGTGGAAAAGAGAATTTTGAGGTTTGGAGGTGTAACAAGGGGCTACTCAAACATGTATGAATGAAAAAAACAGAAATCCAGTATTTTTTGAGGAGGTAACAACATTATAACATGACTTAAAGGTCACAAGAGTTTATTTTGTATAATATAGGACCACGTTCTCAGATAATTCCTCCTTTTACCTGTAATATGCACTTAAATATAATAATATATATGGACTTACCTGCTCTTTACTTTCCCTCCTCCTAACATTGCCATTTCAAACTTACCTGGTGCTGTTGTACTGTATATTCCAGTTTGGTGAAAGTCTATATTGTATAACCCCGCTGACACACTTTCTTGTAGGTTTTACTGAAATATCAATCTTTTTTCCTCATATATTTTTACTGGGTGTTACAGCAGCATATCAGAGTTTGTGTAGTGTAACTGCTTGTAGTGATTTGTTTGTGATGCTCTGTGAGACATAGACAGAGTTGCTGACAGCTGCCCGCCTCGATGGCTCCCGCACAGACGAGTGCAGGATCGTGTTTCTCGCCATCACCAAAGTGTTATCTGACCCACCATGGCCCACTACATCTGTCCCGACTGTCCTAGCTGGCTGCTTACTGTGTCTCTCTCTTCTCTCTCTCCAGCAGGACACACCTTTACCGTCTCTGTCCCATTGCTTTCCCTGCTCCATCTCTCTTTTCCTCTCCCTCCTTCTCTCTCCCATCCTCTCCCCTCTCTCTTCCTCTTTCTCCAAACCTTCCCTGCTTTTCCTCCCCAATCAATCCTCCCTGTCCTCTCTTTCGGCCCTCCCTATCTCCCCTTTCCTCCCCTTTCCTCCCCCTCTCTCACATCACTCACATCTGGCCCACATCCCGAGTCACAGCCCCTGCAGCGGACAGCCTCATGTGTGAGCGCATGCAAGAAGGATCATTTCTGACTAAGATGTTTGCCAAAATAAAGACTTAATCTGCTTAAAAAACAAGCCCGTGCGCACACACTCATGTATCCATGCTTAATCGCCGCTTATCGCCACTAAATCTGCATTTTAAATCTATAAATTGTCTATTCAGTGGGTAATTTTAGCGCTACACTCAAAATATCTTCCATCAACGACGATTATCCGTAAAACATGATGTGACTTAAAACACAAGCATACCACAGTGCACGGTGCCTTTTTAATATATCCTCTTCTGACCAGATTTTATTTTGAATCCAATCTGTTTCAATGCTCTATTATGCAATCAATCCATCTGATATGCAAAAACAACATTAGCCCTAACATACTTGTACCCACATGCTAATTATCTTGCCAGATGACAGCCTTACTGTACATTAGCCCCGTGACACAGTACCTCTCATCTTACTACACACTAAGGCGAGATAAAGTAGCCGGCATTCTTGAAAATACTGCAAATACTGTAAATATTTGATGGTTGATATATAATTCAAATCCCCATGTGATGAATAATGCATTGTCTGGTGGGATTTGATGAATATTTGTCTTTGTTACTGATCTCCCTGCTGCAGCTGTGGAGCTAACTCTGTGTAGTATATGTTGCGGAAATAATAATTTAACTCAGAATTCAGACGGAATCGGAGAGCGCTGCTGGGTTTGAAATGGAAAGAGCAATGTACAACTCAGAAGAGCACTAATTAGTACACGGCTACATAACGAATAAACAAAATGATGTTTTTAGTAGTTTCCAGTGACAGGAGAGTGAGTGGTTGTGTCTGCTGTCCCGCGAAATGTCCATATTTGGGATTTTCAGTTTCAATGCCAAATCCCTCTCATCACTGAATATTTGCATTTGTGCTGTATCTTTGAATTTTCACATGCAATTAAGCTGTTTTTATAAACTATTCAGGCAGTTTACATGCACGCCATCCGATCATTATCTGATTTCTGGAGTAGTAGTTAATTGAAATGTCAACAGTTACATCTGTGTTCACACTTGCAGGTTTTTGCAAAGAACATTTCGCATAAAAGGGCAAACAGTGAGAAATTCTTGTTATGTTACTTTTAAATTTTCTGTACTTTGTCTTCCAAATAAAACAGTTTATCTAAAAATCCATTGATGAACTGACACCTGCCACGAGGAATCTTTGATGATCAGATTTGTGCATGTAAAACAAATGCTAAATCTAATTATTGGGCTATTATCTGCTTATTCTAGTGATCTGATTTGATACTCTTCCCAATCATTCATCTCAATAAGCTCATACATTTACTTTGTACAGAGCCACATTTTCCTTTGTCTTTTTAATACAGAGGAAAAATACATGGCACCATTTCTCAGACCTGCTCAATGTGCAGTGCTTTCTGTGGCAGATATATTAACTATTAACTCTGATGATGACAAACGCAACGCCTTCTGTAACTCACACATTTGTCTTACTGCTTCCAGCGACTGAGTTTTAGCAGGAGAAAATAGCTTCATTTTTTCAGGGAATGCTAAGAGCGTTTTGGAAGTGACAGAGGCAGAGTAGAGATGGAGTTTTTTTTTCTGTAACGAGAAAAAACTTCTTTGTAATATGTTTAAAGGGGGTGATGTATCTTTTCTGGAGGGAGGGTTCAGCACCTGTTTGTGTCCATGTTGTAGCTGCTTTGCCTGAGATGCTTCACAGTGTGGCATCTATTCAATTACATATTTTGTATGAGTTCTTATTGTGAACAAGGTCACTCCTCCACATATCTTACCTATAGGTTTGTTTATTGGCTTCACTTTCTTGTCTTCACGGAGATATGTTTGAATATTAGGGCTGGGTATCGATTCAAATCTCAAGAATCGATTTGATTCCAATTCTTAAGATTAAGGATCGATTATTCCGATTCGATTCGATCCGATCCAATCCAATCTCGATTCTGGTTAGTGTTCTTAAAAACATTTTTTTTAACCTTAACCTGTTTTACATACAACATGTTAAAACTAGCATTAGATTGACATTTAACAGCAAATGATGCAAGTATTGGTAGTTACTCTGTGAGGCTGTAGTACTGCTATGGAAAAACTTCGCTATGTGCCTCACTCTCCCAAGCAGACGTGCAATATTCAAGAGTTTGAGACCAGCTTGTGAAGCGAGGTTGATTCTATGCGCAAAGCAGCCGACGTGAGTTAGACCCATGATCCGCATGCACCATATTAGCGCCGTTGTCTGTCACGATGGCGGGGTCTTTGCCCATCAGCTCCCACTCATCTTTTTCTTTGTCCTTTCTGAAACCGAAATGGTGCCAGATGGGGGCCTTCAGTGATTCAGGTGTTTTCAAAAATTCGACTGGGCGAACGTTACCACTGACCGACGCCATGTTTGTTTCATAGGCAGCGCGAGAGCAGAAGAGTCTATGGTGCGAGTGCGCCACAACGTGAATACCATGGACGCGACTTAGATAAAAGTTTACCGGGGGAATAGGCTACTAAAAAATAATTGTATTAATAATCGATTTTTGGACGCGCGAATCGATATAGAGAATTTAATATGCGAATCGATTCAGAATTGGAAAAATGATTTTTTCAACACCGCTCTATTGAATATGTATGTTTAAAGGGCCCATTTTATGTTATTTTCTGATCTATGTTATAAGATCTGGCTGTTCTAATGTTACCTCATCAAAAAGTTGAGTTCTTCTCTCAAACTCAAAACACTGTCATCACCATTTGGATCTTTTCAGCCCTGGAATTGCCAATCTCTATCGAAAAAAGGTATAAGTTGTTAACTGCTTCATGACACCAGAAGAGCACTTGCAGCTTTATTGACTAATAATAAAGAATTTCTGAAGCATGCACAAATGAAACGCAGCTCCAGGCATGTTTTTGATGAGGAAACAACTTTATAACACGGCTACAATAGTGGAACATTATAGGCAAAGTAATAATATTCCCGGGGAGACGAGCAGCAGGCGCTATAAAAATTACATAGTGCACCTTTAAATACTGTGACCACCAGCGTAACGTACAATTTCAGCTTTTAAGGTTTAAAATGTTCTCAATAATAAATCATTGCAATGTTTTTCCTCTAATGTTTAGCAATGAATCATGTGAAAGTCAAGTTCCTGCAGGGTTGAATGAGCAGAACAGCTGAGAGGACCCACACAGACATAAGTAAAGGCTTTGGCTAATGGTCTGGGGTCAAGAGCAGGGCACCATCAGTCAGGAGAAGGGTCAAGAAGGCAGCCATTTTCTTCATACACGAGACCTTCACATCCGTGTATACAGTGTGCGCCGAAATGTGTTCTTGACAGGGTTTTACTACAGTCATATATTACCCTTGCTAGTGCTTATTTTAGCGGGTTGTGCGGATGTGTCAGAGTGCGCAGACCATCGGCCCACCCACCTGATCCCCGCTACCTGATCCGTGTCACCCCCATGGCTGCTGGAGTCACACCGCTACATAATCCTTCCCCGTCTGAGGCGGGTCTCTGGGGGCCGCAGTCACACAGAGCAGCACATCAGGGGGTGCTGCATTGTCCTAATTACCTTAAACTCTGCTGTAGCGGTGCAGGAGAAAAATGCTGTAACTAGGAGCTATAGGGCGGACCATAAATCTTTAGTCGGCTTTGCGACGCATTTAAAACCAGGAGCAGAGATGAACTTAAAAGGGAGTTTATTTAACATTTGGGTGGTAATTTTGAGTTCTGTTTTTGTTTTGTTTTTTCAAATACATTTAAATATATAATACAATATAAAGCTTTTTATCCCTATCCGGCCATACCACATTGAGGCAGAGTGGCTTTATTGTATATAGACTTTGTTTCCTTATGCAAGACACTTCACGCACATTGTTCAGTATGAATGTGGTGTAATTGGTATTGGTCAGAGGGGCAGGTGGTGCAGATTGGCAGTGGTGCTTATAGAGGTGGGTCAAGAGACGAGATTGTGTCCAAAAGAACGAGACAAGACCAGATTTTTATGATATTTATAATGATTGGCATGAATCTGGGCCTCAGCATTTTGAATTTACTTTTTTCTTTTTTTTAATTCACTTTATTATTATTATTATTATTATTATTATTATTATTATTATTATTATTATTATTATTATTATTATTATTATTATTATAGTACTGTTTTTTGGGGACTACAGCTTTTAAAGAAATATAACTCACCAGTACTTAACTCTTTTTTGTCCCATCCCAAATATAAACACAGGAAATAACAATCTTGTGGCAGTTTTGTCTCACAAGATCTTCCCATCCCTAGTTGCTTACATCAGTCTAACCCAGGGCAGATGTGGCTACACTAGGGCATCAAAACCAAGTATGGACTCAATGGATAATGCACAAAAAAGTGCCATTACGTGTCTTAAAAGTGCTGCATTATTATATTAGACATCGCTGTATCTATGAATAATATGCGTCTCTGATTTTCTCACCTCCTGGCGCTCACTGCTGTTACCTCATAGTGAATGTTTGTTGGATTTTTTTTTTTCTTTAATTAAATATCTCCATCAGACTATTTTCAGTTATCTGTCATTGTAATGGCACTGTTTGTGTTTACCCATTTCCCAGTACTCCTCAGACTTGGCTGCTTTGTTGCTTTGTTACCGTTTTGATATTCTTGCCTCATCCGCACAAATCCCAGCATAAATTAACGAGACAAACTGTATTCAGGTACAGCACAGGGAGAGAGTGGAAACACAGGCTGTAAATGCAAATTGTTTGACTTGCTCTTACCCTATTACCATATTTGTTCTTGCATTTGAAGCTCAGTCACTGACTACAAGAACTGTATATTTGCACAATTAGAGAAAAGGTTTCAACTTTGTGTGGGTTTTGTGCGTGACTTGTGAGATAGGCTTTTGCATTATCCGTGTTAGCATTCTTGTTATAGCATTTGGCTCGTGCACAGACGATGTACCAAGGGCCCAGAGCTGCCCATATTTGCTTGTCATGTTTGTTTAAATTCCCTACATCTGGAAACTAGTAAATTATGCATCCTGTAAATATTTTGTGGCTTTGAAAATGCGCTGTTTCTATTTTTTCAGGAGTCAGTGCAGTGGCTAATGAAAATCTTGGTTGAATAAGACCCTATGCAACAGTTAATCAGCCAAAATACTGAAAGGGTATGACGCTGGTAAGAGCTCTCAAAATGATTATCAAAATCATTTGGATTACAGAGTCTGAGAAAAGAACGAAAAAAACAGAATCTTCTGTCTGATCAGTTCCAAAATTACAGTTAACTCAGTCCATTTCTCCTTTTCTTCTTTTGTCCATTTAAATCCTTATAATCCTAATAAAATAAATACTCCGTTAGTGGTTTAGTTTAGTCGACTAAATCATCAAGAGCCGAGAGATCCTACATATGTTGGTTGGTTGATTTAACGCAGAAATTATGCATACCACAAAAGTTTTAACACTTCCTTTGCCTGACCTTATAACCACAGAGTAGGATCTGAGACGGAGGAAAAAAGAAAAACTAAATGAAAGAAAAACAAAAAAATAAAACAAAAACGCATCTTTTATGTGTGCAGGAAAGAATACTTGGTTCTTTGGTATACACACATACACAATACAGACACACAATTTAATACACGTCGATGTTCATACACACACACACACACACACACACACACACACACAGATCCATGTACTCACATAAAACTGATCCTTGTGATCTTTGAGTCATATTAGATGTCTTCAAAAGCATTCCCGAAGTTGTATTTTGCTTCCGTCAAAGGTTAAAATACTTTGTTCCACCTTGTGATGTCATATAGTGGTAGTTTTCTTTTTTTATTCCAATTCCAGGGCTAAAATGACTCAAATGGACACGGTGGAGCACTTCCTGCATTACCACAGAAACACTATCTGGGTTTATGTGTAAATGAGTGTAATATAGGCCCTGTAATTGAACTAGTAAAGTTATATAAAGTAAAAAATAA